>JAPQNM010000034.1:3285783-3293283 GCA_029783475.1 Metacarcinus magister
TGCAGGTCTTGATTTTTTAAGTGATGCTCCCCACAACCCTTTTTCCCTTACCTCTCTTTCTTCTCTCTTCTCTCCCCCCCCGCCCCCCTTACCTGTTCTTGATGACCTGTGCCACGTGGTCCTTGAGGGTGGGCACCAGGTGGGCTACAGCCATCATTACAGCTGCTACAAGGGCGTGCAGCTGTACCGCCGCTGCACCCTTCACCCCACCACACTGCACGGCGCTCTGGGGAGGTGATGGGGTGATGGTAGTGACCTGACCTGACCTAACCTAGCCGCACACACACACACACACACATACATACATAAAACACACACTTTATCCTTCTCTTCCCTGTCTCTCTATTCTCTTACACAAACGCTTACCTAACCTAACCTACACACACACACATGCACATACGCACACACCACCCTTACCTGCACATGGAACATCACCCTTAGTATGTCCACCATCACATCATCTGATCTGATCTCGGCCAGCAGCAGCATGAGTGTGGTGTAGACGGCCTCCACGTTCTGTAGTGTGTTGTTGCTGCAGTCACAGTTCTCCTGAAGGCTCAGTAGGAGTTCAGTGCCGGACTTGCGCCAAAAGTTGATGTCTTGTCGAACGGGTTTAGCGAAAGTCAGCCCCTGTTTGGTGATCTCAAGCCTGTTGGGGAATGGGGGAATGGGGAATGGTGATGGGGAAATGGGGAATGGTGATGGGGAATATAACACATTAAAAAAAATAAAAAAATGTTCCCCCAGAAAATATATCAAAAAATGCTTTCAAAATAAGAAAATAAACTAAAGGAATATTAAAACAAGTCCTCTCTCCCTCTCTCTCTCTCTCTCTCTCTCTCGAAAAGAAAAACAGATAAATAAATAAATAAAATAATAAAAAACCCACACACACACACACACACACGCACACCAATACATACGTGGGAGAGGCCAGCTTGTGTGCGTTCTCGTGTCTGTCTAGTAGTGTGTGTAGGATGTGCTGCACAGTGAGCCGCACCTCAGCATCACTCGACACACTCAGCCGCATCAGCCTCACCAGGAAGGACTGGGCGAAGGTCTTGCTGTACTGGCCGGTGGTGTACTTGGTGCCGACCTGCGGGTGAAGGGGGATTAGATGGTGTTAAAAGGTGTTAGGTGGTGTTAGGTGGTGTTAGGAGAGGTTAAAAGGTGTTAGGTGGTGTTAGGAGAGGTTAAAAGGTGTTAGGTGGTGTTAGGAGAGGTTAAAAGGTGTTAGGGGGTGTTAGGAGAGGTTAAAAGGTGTTAAAAGGTGTTAGGATAGGCTTAGAAGGTGTTAAATAGTATTAGAATATAAGGAATGGTGTTACGGTGGTGTTACGGTGTGGTACAAAAGTGTTTAAGAGTATCAAAGGTGTTTAAAAGGTGTTACTAAGGTGTTGGGAAGGGTAAAGGTGTGTTAGTGGTGTGTTAGAGAGTGTTAGGGTGTGTTAAGAAAGGTTTAGGAGTATTACAAGGTGTTAAAGAGTGTTAGAATTTAATGGAAGGTGTTAGGTGGTGTCTAGATAGTGTTAGGGTGAGTTAGAGTGTGTTTAGGTGGTGTTAGGGTGTGTTGGGTGGTGTTAGGGTGTGTTAAGGTGGTGTTAGGGTGTGTTAAGTGGTGTTAGTGTGTGTTTAGGTGGTGTTAGGCAGTGTCAGAAGGTGTTAGATTGTGTTAGGAAGGTGTTACATATAAATACATATACGTACATACACGTAAATACACATATACATACACATGGTTAGGTTAGGTTACATACACTTACACATACTTGTCCTGTGTACTTAGGTGTTACATAGTACAGGTAACACAGAATTCACATGAGTGTATTAAGCTCCGGGAGTATTCGTGTACGTATTCAAAGTGTGTTTCGTGTACGTATTCAAAGTGTGTTTCGTGTACGTATTCAAAGTGTGTTTCGTGTACGTATTCAAAGTGTGTTTCGTGTACGTATTGTAAACCTAAATATTTTTCCCGTGTGTAGTGTAAATTCATGTACGTATAATTTTTTCCTATGTACACGAGACACTATGAATAAAATTTTTGAATAACTAAGATATTTTGAGTTCAATTAAAACCGGCAATTGCAAGTAGAATTTTTATATATATTTTTTTTATTAACCTATGACCGGCTCTCCACTAAACACACACACACACACACACACACACACACACACACACACACACACACCTTCAGCAGTGACTTCAGGAGGATGTGCTGTAGTTTCACCTCCGCTTCAGGCCGCTGCGACCCCACGTCATCCACCCTGTCACTGCCCGGGACCTGAGGAAGGGGTGAAGGGGTGAATGGGGGTGATAGGGTGATGATAGGGGTGTGATGGGGTGAATGGGGGTGATAGGGGGTGAAGGGGGTGAATGGGGGGGTGAAGGGGTGATGGGGGTGAATGGGGTGAGGGGGTGAATGGGGGTGATAGGGGGTGAAGGGGTGAATGGATGATGGGGGGTGATAGGAGGTGATGGGGTGATTAATTATTTTACCTGTAGGAGGATATCAGGTGTGTAGGGGTGAGGGAAAAAAAATAATAAATAAATAAATAAATAAAATACATGAATAAATAAATAAATAAAATAAATAAAATGAAATAAATAAATAAAATAAATAAATAAATAAATAAATAAATAAATAAATAAACCACCACCACCACCACCACCACTCACCTTATTCAATATAAACACCATGGAGTCAACTTTCTGGTAATCCGGCAGGTGGTTGGCATATTCACCCAGCGCATGGATGAGTGTCTCTTGGTACATCCGCTCGGCTGACCCCTCCTCCCCACTGGCCCCCCCCACCACGGAGGCCCGGATGTGCTCCAACAGGGAATTAATGATCTCGATGACGGATGGACCTGCGGATGAGAGGCGGGTGAGTATGTGGATGACAGGTGGGTGAGTAGGCGGGTGAGAGGTGGATGGGTATGCGGGTGACAGGTGGATGGGTATGCGGGTGAGAGGTGGGTGGGTATGCGGGTGAGAGGTGGATGAGTATGCGGATGACAGGTGGATGAGTAGGTGAGTATATGCGAAAAAGAATGCAGGAAAAGATATTATATTGTAACACACACACACACACACACTTAATAAACACTTACACACACACACACGCCCACACCCACACACACACACACGCCCACACCCACGCCCACACACTCACCTATACACTCGCCGGCAGCAATGGGAATCACCTTAGACAGTACATCAGCAATTCCTGTCCTGATTTTGGCCGGCTCGTTCCCCTTCTCGTTAAGGTGGTTCATGATGAGCTCAATGATGGTGATGCTGTACTGAACCTGGGGGGGCGGGGGGGGGGAAGGGGGTGAAGGGAGGAGAGGAAGGGAAGGGGAGGAAGGGAGGGAAGGGAGGGAAAGGTATAATTTTTTTTTTCAGTAAACAAATATTTTTCATGAGATTCATATCCACTAAATATAATAAATGGTTGTGTTGAAAGTATCTCTCTCTCTCTCTCTCTCTCTCTCTCTCTCTCTCCCCTCACCTGTATAGAGTACATTAGAATCTTGAACACCTGTACAGCGAAGGTATTGTTCACCCACAGCCCCTGGAGGTCCATGTGCCTGTGGAGGAGGAGGAGGAGGAGGAGGAAGAAGAGTGATGTTAGTATATAATATTTTCCATCATTATTATTATTATTATTATCTTTATTGCATTAAAACTCAAAAATTACACACACACAACACACACACACAACTTTACTCTCCTCCCCACACCTACCTCCTTACCACCCCCTTTTTAAACCCACACACCACACACACACATCCTTCCCTACACCCACACACACACACCCTCCCCCTCCCCTCCCCACACACCCTTCCCCCCAACACCCTCCCCCTCCCCTACCCCCCCACAAACCCCTTAACCCCCCCAACACACTCACATAAGCAAGGGTTTAACAACATTGTGAATCTTGCCGTAGGTAGCGCGTGACACCAACTCTCTCAAGCACATTTCAGCCAGCTCGTGGGGCTCTTTCTCCCCCTCCCCCTGATGGTGGTGGTTGTCGGGGGAGTCCGTGGGGAGCTTGGTCTCCTGCTGGGGGGTGGGGAGGGTTAGGGTGAGTTAGGGTGAGGTAGGGTGAGGTTAGGGTGAGTTAGAGTGAGTTAGAGTGAGGTTAAGTTGTATTGGGAAAGAGAGAGAGATAGAGAGAGAGTGTGTAGGGTGAGGTTAGGGTGTAGAGAGAGACAGAGAGAGAGGTTAGGGTGTAAGGGTGAGGTTAGGGTGAAGGGGTGAGGTTGGAGGTGTTTAGGAGAGAGAGAAAAGGAGAAGAGAGAAAAAATTTGGGTGAGGTAAAATAATGGAATGATATAAAATGAAAGAAAAAAATGAGTGGAAGCATGGAAGAGGAGGAGGAGGAGGAGGAGGAGGAGGAGGAGGAGGAGGAGGAGGAGGAGGAAGAGGAGGAAAATTACCACTAATAAATCACAGAAATGCATAATTTAACAAGCATAAAAACATATTAATTACATTCTCTCCCCTTTCCTCCCCTAATTCTCTCCCTTTCCCTCACTTACCTCTCTCCCCTTCCCTCCATAATTATCTATCTATCTTTTCCTCCCTCTCTCTCTCCTCCTTTCCTTTTCCTTCTCTCCCTTCCTAACTCACTTTCTTTCCCTCCTTCCTTCTCTTTCCTCTACCCTCCCTTTCCTTCCTTTCCTAACCCTCTCCTCTTTCCTTCCTTCCCTCCCTTACTCTCTTTTTTCTCTCCTTCCCTCCCCTAACCCTCTCTTTCCCTCCCTAACCCTCTCTCCTTCCCTCCATAACCCTCTCCTCTTTCTTCCTCTCACTAACTCTATCCCCTTCTTCCCCTCTCACTTTCCCCTCCCTTCTCTCTCACTTTCCCACTCCCTGTACCCCTTACCTTTCCCCTCCCTTCCCCCCCACTCTTCCCCTCCCTTCCCCCCCACTTTTCCCCTCCCTTCCCCCCCCCTTCCCTTGACCCACCTCGGTATAGAGAGCGCTGTGTTGCATGTTGTACAGCAGGGATGGTACAATCTTCTCCATGTGTGTTGGCAGCCAAATATTTTCACCTAAATTGTCCCAGTCAGTCTTGCGCACCACACCCTGGGAATGATTGATGATGATGATGATGATGGTGTGGGTAGGTATAGGTAGTGGTGATGTTTAACTTGTCCTAATATTAACCTAACCTAACGTAACTTAATCTAATGTGAGTACAGGTAGTGTTGAAATTGGTTGTATATATATTAAGGTTAGGTATGGTTAGGTAAATATATTGTAAGTTAATCTAATCTAATCTAAAGTAAACAACAACATACTGGAAATAATAATGATGATAATGTGTGTGTGTGTGTGTGTGTGTGTGTGTGTGTGTGTGTGTGTACAAGTGTTAGAGATGAAATTGTATATATATATTAACATTAACCAATTACAAAAAATACACACAGGTAACTATATAACACATAGGACTAAATATTTCACACACACACACACACACACACACACACACACACACACACACACACACTCTCTCTCTCTCTTTATCATATCAGTGTCTTCCTTTCCTTTCCTTCCTTTCCTTCCTTCCTTTCCTTTCCTTCTATCCATCCATCCATCCATCCATCCATCCTTCCTTCCATCCATCCATCCATCCTTCCTTCCTTTCCTTTCCTTTCCTTCCTTTCTTTCCTTTCTTTCCTTTCTTTCCTTTCCTTCCTTCCTTCCTTCCTTCCTTCCTTTCCACCCTTCCTTCCTTTCCTTCCATCCATCCATTCATCCATCCATCCATCCATCCTTCCCCCCTCCCCCAACACCCTTCCCCCCACCCCCCCAACACCCACCTGCAGGCCCTTGATGCCGGCCGTCCTGAGGTGTTTCCGTGTGTCGTCGTTGTCGTCGTTGGAGTAACACATACAGGAGAATTTGCTCACTAAGAAGTCGTACCGGCGGTGATAGGAAGGCGTATCCTCCCGAATGTTGGCGAACTTCTCAAACTGGAGGTGAGAGAGAGAGAGAGAGAGAGAGAGAGAGAGAGAGAGAGAGAGAGAGAGAGAGAGAGAGAGAGAGGGGGAGGGAGTGAGTAATGGATAGATAGATACATATATTGAGAAAGTATAAATGTGAATGAACTCCATCCTTTCCTAACCCCTACCACACCCTCCCCCAACCCTACCACAACTCCACCACACCCTCCACACCCTACCACACCCTACCACAACCCTACCTAACCCCACCACACATCCCTAACCCCACCACACCTTCCCCAACCCCACCACACCCTCCCCAACCCTACCACACCCTACCTAACCCCACCACACCTTCCCCAAACCCCACCACACCTTCCCAAACCCCACAACACACATCCCCAAACACCACACACCTTCCCTTAACCCCACACACCTTCCCAAACCCCACCACACCTTCCCCAACCCCACCACACCTTCCCCAACACCCCCAACACCCCCAATACTCACAGACTGAGTTGCCCGTAGTTGCAGTGCTGGTTCTGTTGACTCTAACAGCTTTTGAACCATCTGTAGGAATGACTCTACGAACAGATTGAGGTTGTTAGCGTGACAGGACACAAGCAGCTGGTCTAACGCGTCCATGCTGATGATCACGTACCCTGCAAAGGATGTATAAGGATGTCTAAGGATGTGTAAGGATGTGTATAAGGATGTCTAAGGATGTCTAAGGATGTGTAAGGATGTGTAAGGGTGTGTAAGGGTGTGTAAGGGTGTGTAAGGGTGTGTAAGGATGTATAAGGATGTATAAGGATGTGTAAGGATGTATAAGGATGTGTAAGGATGTGTAAGGGTGTATAAGGATGTGTAAGGATGTGTAAGGATGTCTAAGGATGTCTAAGGATGTGTAAGGATGTGTAAGGGTGTGTAAGGGTGTGTAAGGATGTATAAGGATGTGTAAGGATGTGTAAGGATGTATAAGGATGTGTAAGGATGTGTAAGGATGTGTAAGGATGTGTAAGGATGTGTAAGGATGTGTAAGGATGTGTAAGGATGTCTAAGGATGTCTAAGGATGTCTAAGGATGTCTAAGGATGTATAAGGATGTATAAGGATGGAAGGATGTGTAATAATCTCTCTCTCTCTCTCTCTCCTTGCTATTTCCTTCCCTTCCCAGCTTTCTAAAATCACATTCCTCCTCTTATCCTCTTTCTCCCTCCTCCTTCACCCTCTCTTCCTTCCCTTCCCTTACCCCCTCTTCCTTCCCCTCACCCCAACCACCCTTCCCCTCACCCTTCTTCCTTCCCTCACCCATCTTCCTTCCCCTTCCCTTTCCCATCACCACCTCTCCCTATTCTTCATCCTCTCATCCTTCCCTTCCCTCACCCCTCCCCCCCTCCACCCCAACCACCCCTCCACCACCCTCAACCCCCCCCCCTCACCTGTCTTCCTCCTGTTGATGTCCCTGAAGAGTCTGTAGGCGAGGTACTCTCCTATGCGGTCCAACTTGTCGGGGGAGTTCATGGCGTACCACATCAATTTGTCC
>JAPQNM010000034.1:3300783-3305783 GCA_029783475.1 Metacarcinus magister
TAACACGTACAAACAGACAGTAAAATACATTCACACACACACACACACACACACACACAGTCACACACACACACACACACACAGTCACACACACACATTCCACATTCCTTGCCGCCAAACCTACAATTAAATGGAGCTTGACATATACACTTGATCAAGACACACCCCTTAACATTATACCCCTTTCCCCCTTATTTAACAAACCTCATCCACTCCCCGGGCCATACAAGGGGAGGGGAAGGATAAAGGGAGACACACATAAGAGGAAAGGGGAAACACTCACCGATAGGCATGGTTTTAAGGGGAAATATCGAGGCGGTTCCCTCGATCAGCTGTCAGCCATGTTTACAAATCACAAGAAGAGGAAGAAGAAGAGTCAAGATATATTTTGTCAAATTGATGGAAATTTTTAACTAAATCGTAATTGTTGTTAAAAAATGTATAAGATTAATAGTGAATATAATAATGGTTGATATGTATGTAGTGTATGTTAAGGGAAATCAATGTGTAGATGATAATATGTGTGGAATTTCTGTGCCGTTGTAAGGACGTATTTAGTGATTATTTTGTATCATTATTTGTTTGTATTGACATTTCCTGATGTCTGTTTTGTTCTTATTTTATTCTTATTTACATCTATACCTCTATTTCTAAGTTATATTATTTCTCTCTTTAATCTCTTCTTAGCAAAATTAATACATGTCAATCTACTTCCTTTGCTTCGTCAATCTTATCATTTTTATATCTAGAATGTTATACTTATTATATTTTTCCATTTTTTTTACATAGCTAACATAATATTTTTTTTTATTAATTTACTTCCTCTCTTCTTACTTTTTCACCTTACTAACTCTATTTCAATTGCTTCATTAAAGCCTCACCTCTTTATTTCTCTTCACAAAGTTCAAACAGAAAACGGAAAGGATAACTGAACCATTAAATATTCGTTTACAATCATTCCATCGGTGGTTTAGATCATCCTTGAACCACACTTGAGCCGGGGATCGAACCAAGGACACAGGTAATGTTAAGGTGGCGGCACACTAGACATCTTTTCAATAACATACCACTTTAAAAATAAAAATAGCTTCTTAAATGATTATTGTTACGTTGATGGATATTTGGCGGGCTTTTACACGGGAAGAGTGGATGCGTGAGGTGTTTTCCCGCGATTTCGAAGGAAGCGTAAACAAGGTCAGCTGAGTTGATAGGCAGTGGTGTTGACGTCCATAAAAACTTCTATTTAGCCTTTGCAGCCTCCACACTTAAACAGAGTGACAAAGTGATAGGCCTTTGCGGTTCACAGGATCCTTGTGTTAAGACCTAAGGGAGCAGAGAGCCAGCGGGAGGGAGAGAGGCAACAGATGAGAGGAGAGCACACCGAGAGAGGCAGACAGAGGAGTCAAAAGGACAGCGTGAAGAAGAGGAACACAGGACAAGGTGCTGTTGTAGTGTGACTGTTCTGTCGTGTTGTGGTGAGACTGTGCTGGTGTTGTGTTAAGGCTGAGACGTGCTGTGTTGCTGCTATCACGTTGAGGCTGTTGTGTTGAGCCTGTTGTGCTGTGGGCTGAGACTGTGCTTGGTTGTTCGTGTGTTGAGACTGTGTTGTGAGCTGAGACTACTGTCGTGTTGAGGCTGTGTTATGTGCCTTAGAGAACAGTATTTTGTGTAGCCTCGCCAGTGTCTTGTAGTAAACGGATAGAAAATACCACCACGAGTGTTTCTTGTGGAGGCCGTGCTGACGAGAGGAGTGAGAGTGGAGTGACAAGAAAGGGTTCGTAACATGATATATAATACACTAACTATACTTTTTCCATCCCCTTTTTATTTATTCATTTATCTATTTATTTATTTATTAGTATCACGTGGCTAGCAGCAGTTCAAGTTCCAAACATGTCTGAACTCGAACAGCAGCAGCAGCAGGAAGCAGACCACGTGCTGCTGGAAGCGTACTCAGCTATCCTTCAAGAGTGGACTGTGGCGCTGCGGAACATACTGTGGCGCTGTGGCTGTGGTGGTGGTGGTAGTGGTAGTGGTGATGACTGCGGTAGTGGTAGTGGCTGTGGTGGTGGTGGGTGTGGTGGTGTTGGTGGTGATGCCTCTGTGCTGTGTGATGCTGTGTGGATGCTATGGGCTGTGTATGTGCGGCGCAGGGGCGAGGTGGGGCGGGGCACGAAGGCACAGCAAGGAAGAAGAGGAAGTAGAGAACAGAAAGGAAATGCACGGTAGGTAGTGTGTCTATATGTTTGTTAACCTTAATGTAGTGTATGCATGTGTGTATGTGTGTATGTGTGTGTGTGTGTGTGTGTGTGTGTTGGTTGTATTTTCATATATAACAATAAATCTATCTATCTATCTATATGTTATTCCAGCGTCCAGCGGCTTATCAACAGCTTGAAGACATCATCATCATCATCAGCAACAACAAATCTTCACCCCCAGCAACGGCATCACATTTCTAAGGCGTCAACTACTGTAGGCAAGGTTAGTGTGTATGCGTGCATGTGCGTGTATGTGTGTGTGTGTGTATGTGTGTGTGTGTGTGTGTGTGTAACTTCCTCACGTACTATCACCACGCACACAAACACACTCACACACACACACACACCTTTTCTTAATTAACACTCCTACCTCACCTTACCTTACCTTACCTTCAGACCACCACCACCACTACCTTCAATGTACGGAAGGGCAAGGCGTGGTGTGGGGGGACGGCCTGCCCTTCCCCCCCTCCTAAGGACACCCCGAAGAAGGCTGAAGGAAGGTGGGCAGGCTGTGACCTACCACATCGCAGGTCAACACGGCTCAGGGACAGGCAGCAGGTGAGAGAGAGAGAGAGAGAGAGAGAGAGAAAAAAAAAAATTGTGATATAACTCATAAACATAATAATAATAATAAGGTTCTGTTGCATTATTCTAGACTTACAAATGTTTAGATATCATTATTATAGACATTTTTTACTCTATACATACCCCGAGGCAAATTAATATTAACGGCGATAAGTGTATTGAAAGTTAGGTACCTCAAAAATTTTTCTAAGTTCCTCACACCTTACAGAATTAGAGTTAGGTTAGGTTAGGTTAGGTTAGGTTGAGGATGCCATGCCGCCCTACCCTCCCATACCCTACCCAACCAAACTGATGTTATATTCCTTGACTTCAGTAAGGCATTTGACAAAGTGGCCCATCAAAAGTTGCTGTATAAGATTGACCATTATGGCATTGGAAGCAAGACAAAAGGATGGATACAGGGCTTCCTGTGTGGTCGCTCCCAAGAAGTGTCTGTAAATGGAACACAATCATCTCCATCAGATGTCTTCTCAGGAGTTCCACAAGGCTCCGTCCTGGGCCCAATCTTATTCCTGCTATACATAAATGACATCAATGAAGAGGTGACCTCCAAGATGAGACTCTTTGCGGATGACAGCGTGATATACCGCTGTATTCACACGCAAAGAGATCAAGAAATATTGCAGGAAGACCTACAAAAAGGTTTTAATTGGGCATAAAAGTGTGACATGGTCTTCAACATTCAAAAGAGTTCCCACATGTGTATTAGCCTCAAGGATAATACACTGAATTATACTTTTTCCGTCAACGGGAAGGCTCTGACTAAAGAGAGCAGCTGCAAACATTTGGGTGTGACCATCAGGGAGGACATGAGCTGGAACAACCACTCAGAACAGGTCAGGGCAAAAGCAGCCAAATCCTTAGGCCTTGTCCGCAGGACCCTGGGGGCGTGCAGCAAAGAAGTGAAGGAAGCAGCCTATACAGCCCTAGTAAGACCTCAACTAGAGTACGCTTCCAGTGCATGGAATCCTCACACCCAAAGAAATATCAAAATAATTGCAAGTGTTCAGCGGCAAGCAGCTCGTTTGGTGACACATAACTACAGCAGGGAGGCAAGTGTGACCCAAATGATCACCACACTGGGATGGGACACACTCCAAGCCAGACACTGTTTCCACCAAGCGGAGATGTTTTACCGCATCCATAGTGGTGCTGTAAACATCCCAATGCCTCCAGAAATCATAAGAAAAACACCTGCTGGAGCAAGCAACCCTGACCACCACTTGTACAGGCAACCCAGTACACGGGTTGACCCTTACCTGTACAGCATGTTCCCCCGAGCTGTACACTTGTGGAACAAACTACCCCAGGAAGCAGTCACAGCAGGCAACTTGCAGGAGTTCCGGAAGGCAGCACTACCAGCCATCCACCAATCAACAGTACCACCTACCCTGAAGTGCCTGTACAACACAAGTTCTACATCCCAGGACAGCGACACTCGCTTTTTAGGGATTACCTAACTCAAGACTTTCCCCTCTTCCCTCCACGTAACACCATCACCCATCACTATAATAACACTAAGTTCTATATATATAAGTTGATAACACTGTAAGTTCTATATTCAGGTGGATTTTGCTCAGTACGAGGACTTAGCATCATCTGAACACGATGAAGGGATGACAGCCTCCAGCGGATCAGACCAAGAGTACCAACCCTACCACACAAGGTAAGACCACTACTACTACTACTACTACTACTGCTGCTACTACTACTGCTACTGCTACTGCTACTACTACTACTACTACTACTACTACTACTACTGCTACTGCTACTGGTACTATTACTGCTGCTACTTCTACTTCTACTTCTACTTCTACTACTACTGTCTTGTCCTCTTCCTCTTCCTCAGTTCCTCTTGTTTTCCTCTTACATCAAGTTTTATCTAATTTTTCTCTTTATTTTCTTTCCAGGCGGATGAGAAGAGAAAGAAGGAAACAACTATCTTCTAAACTAAAGGAAGAAGAGGAAGAGAAGGAGAAGGAGAAGGAAGAGGAGGAGGAGGAGGAAGATATGAAGAGAGGAAGAGAAGAGTATGTCAGATCACACCAAGGATTGAAAAATGATGATGATAATGATAATGATAGTGATGAGTGGAAGGGTGTCAGCCCCTCACCACCACCACCACCACAACACCATCACCACCACCACAAT
>JAPQNM010000034.1:3310783-3320783 GCA_029783475.1 Metacarcinus magister
AGTTGTGGAGGTGTACTCGTCGCTGCTCTTCCTCTTCCCTCAAGGCTAAGGAAGGAAGGAAGATGTGTTGCTCCTCCTCCTCCTCCTCTTCCTCTTTCCTCTAGGTTAAAGAAGATGTGTTGCTCCTCCTCTTCCTCCTTTTCCTCTTCCTCTTCGTCTTCTTATCCTTCCTCTTTCTCTTCTTCCTCTTCCCTCAAGGTTAAGGAAGGAAGGAAGATGTGTTGTTTCTCCTCCTCCTCTTCCTCCTCTTTCTCTTCCTCTTCCTCTTTCTCTTCTTATTCCTTCTCTTTCTCCTCTTTTTCCTCTTCCCTCAAGGTTAAGGAAGGAAAATCTGTTATTATTATTATTATTATTATTATTATTATTATTATTATTATTATTATTATTATTATTATGTTGATTTTTTGAAGACAGTGTTAGATATTGTTATGATTATTATTTAATTTGATCTCTCTCTCTCTCTCTCTCTCTCTCTCTCTCTCTCTCTCTCTCTCTCTCTCTCTCTCTCTCTCTCTCTCTCTCTCTTCAACATTTTTAGTTAAAGGAGACATGAAGATTTATTTTTATATTACTAATGTTTTGTATTTTTGTTGTTGTTGTTGGACCATTGAAAAAAATGTATAATGTGTATCTTTTGTTTTGGTAAGGTCAATAAATTATCTATCTATCTGTCTATTTATCCATCTATAAACTTTAATATTATGTCATTATATTATCAGACTATTACTTCTGTTTTTTTATTGTGACCAGGTATGCAAGGATGAAATAGGGTTTGATATTCAAGTAAATCGAAAATGAAGTCCATATTCGTGACCAGCATCACCGAGGACCCAGGTGTAACAATTTTCATCAGATTCCGAGATGTTAAAATTTTCACGAAATTTCCAAGGGTACCACCTTAGATTTTTTTTCAGAAATCATGTTTCTTGAAATAACTCGGAAAGTATGAGGTTTATGTATGAAAAGTATAGAGTAGTAAATGAATAGTAAGAGATGGCCGTTCTTTTCAGCTATAGTAAGATGGAATTGAAATGTAAATATAAGTGTAAGGATGGAGAAAAGGAAATAGTTTTGTTTTTTACAAAACTCTTATTTTCTCCAAAAGTATGAAAGTTATGGGAAAGATGACGACGGCATCTGATAGACAGGATCAAGCTCCATAGAATTTGTTCTATGCATGTTTGTTCTACGACCAATATTTTCGTAGTAAAATGGCAAAAACCTGATCGACTTCAATTCTGGAGGAAATTTTCTGGCCACAAAATCGAAAATCCATTTCCGTGAAAAAACGACTTAAATGAAAGTTGTACATTTTGAAATTTGTAATCAAAACTTATATAACAAGTTTTAATGTATGAGGAACGGTTTGTGAAAGCCGTTGGAATCCACTCTGAAACTAAAAGACTCACCAATTTACCAATATAATTTAGTGTGAGGTTATATCTATACTTATTAAACATAAAATGAAACACTAATACGGTGGGAACAACATTTATAAAGACAAGTAAACAATCAAAATAGAAATAGAAAAACGCAGACAAACAGACAGAGATAGGTAGAAATAGAGTCAAATAGATATAAAGCTAATTCCATCCACATTGTACGTGTATATATAATGGTGAGCGCTGCCTGAAACCTTCACAGACTTGTTGAATACACTATGCAGGGAAAGAGAGAAAAAAGAAAGAGGTGGAGTAGTAGTTGTAAAGAAATACTGTATAAATATTCACCCCTACAACTTACATCCTTATTTACTCACCTCTGCCTGCTCCTCGGCGTCCCTCATGAGTCCTGGCACTTTCTTGGCACTCCCCTGTCCCGTGCCAAGCTGAAGAACGCTTGTCACGCACACAAACATTGCACAAACACGAAAAAACAAACATTTATTTCTTCTTCTTGTGACCTCTTCCGCTTTAAATTCACGCGCCAAGTGTTGTGATGGTTGCTGTCTGACTCTGCAGTGAGTTCTTTTGACTATAATAAGAGTAATGGGTCATAACTAGCAATGGAATATCAATACACTCATTTATCCTTATTTATTACAGTTAAAAAAAGAACTGAAGATAAGTTAAATGAACACAAACACCATTAAAATGAACTCGTTGCAAGGCCTGACTGCCCTCCCAAAGCTCACAACATTTGGCGCGTGCATGTTGCCGCGCAGAAAATGTTTGAGTAATGTTTGTTTTTTCGTGTTTGAGCAATGTTTGTGTGCGTGACAACCGTTCTTCGGCTTGGCACGGGACAGGGGAGTGCCAGGGTAGTGCCAGGACTCATGAGGGACACCGAGGAGGAGGCAGAGGTGAGTAAATAAGGATGCAAGTTGTAGGGGTGAATATTTATACTTATGGTGGTGGCGTGTGTGTGTGTATGTGTGTTATTATAGTGTGTCAGGGTGATAGGGTGAGGGTAAGGGGTTCCAAGGGCAAGGAGACGGAGGTGAGGGCCGTGACAATGCTCCTGTGTGAAGTTGGATGGTGTGTGTTGAGAGAGAGAGAGAGAGAGAGAGAGAGAGAGTGAGTAGATCTTACGTTTTCTTTCAAGGCGTAACTATGCTTTATTATTGTTAAGGCGCCTTCACACGGTGCAATAAGCGACTGGTTTTGCTAGACGCTAGTGTTGAGTCAGCCCGCACCGGTGTAGCGTCAATGTTCAACAAAAGCCTACACACAAGCGTAGCGTAGACTCCTCGTTTTAAACCTTCCCTGTTCCTCTAAATGTCATTTTGAGGGATGGAGGAGCAGTAACACATTATTCTCCACCATTAATAGTAGTTGGATATAAAGAAAACATTACCTATTAAGCGTAAATAACCTTAATAAATAACATCAACAAGTTTCAACAGGTAGCATTAGGTGACGGTGTAGCAGTGTGAAGTGTCCACCCAGCTAGTGATCTCGTGCATGCGCACCGCCGCCGGGGCCACTCTATCCTGGGTGGATACTTCACACTGCTACACTGTAAAAAAATTATGCTTTATTTACAGACTTTTATCTATATACCAAGAGATAAATCACTGTAATTGAAAATACAGTTCAGACCGTTGTACGCGATAAGCATTTTCCTTTTAATGTCCTTATCTCTTCAGAGCATTCATTGCTAAACGTTTACAATCTATAAAAAGGATGTGACGAACCACCAGGACATCTTATTATAATCAAACAGTATTTAATTATGATAATAGGATTTACAGGAAAATAACTGTATTTCAGAATACAGTTAGACTGTAAATGGTATAGATTATTTATATTTTGTTTGTGATATTCAAAGATTTACTCTTAGTGAAACATTTGGAATACAACACTAATTCTTTACAGATACATTAATGAACATGACAATGTCTTATAAAATAGTAAAATGACGGTTCTTTGAAAGCATTTATTCATATTCGCTACGCTTGGCATTACCACTCCAAATCATTGTCAGGTATTGCTTATTGTTCGTGTTACGTGCGGCTTATATAACATTCAGTGCAAGGTAATGAGTTGAAAACTAATGAAGGTAAAAGAAATATTTGGCGCAAATGTGATTTAGTTCGGTTATAGACACCCTGTAGAGAAGAGATTATGAGAAGAGAATATCCATCATCATCATCATCATCATCATCATGGTGCTGTGGAGAGCAAGACAATAGTAAGTACGGTAAGTAACTATTTTTTTTCTCTGTTGATCTTTAAACTAATTATGTTTTTAAGGAAGCGTGGCAAATTGAATAAAAGAGTATAGCGTGGCAAATTGAATAAAAGAGTATAGCGTGGCAAATTGAATAAAAGAGTATAGCGTGGCAAATTGAATAAAAGAGTATAGCGTGGCAAATTGAATAAAAGAGTATAGCGTGGCAAATTGAATAAAAGAGTATAGCGTGGCAAATTGAATAAAAGAGTATAGCGTGGCAAATTGAATAAAAGAGTATAGCGTGGCAAATTGAATAAAAGAGTGAAGGTAAACTTGGTACACAATATCGCGCATCACAGTCGTCAGTTGTTATGATTTGAGTGGCGCGGCGCGCCAAGTTCCGCCCAACCCCCAGTCCCCTGCCCAGAAGTGACTGGTATGATGGTGTGTGACTGGCATCCCGTCGCCCCTCGCCTACCTTACAAGACACAAGCAGTGAGCTTTTCTCCTTTCACGATCAGAGTATGTATTGGTAAGCGGGAGATTGGTTTTCCTGAACGTAAGGCACTTCCACATACCATAGTATATATTGTCTTTAATCTTTCAAACCCAACAGATTACATAGACTATATATATATATATATATATATATATATATATATATATATATATATATATATATATATATATATATGTTAATGATATGCATATAGGTGTTGAAAGAGTATTCTTGTGTGTTCCATTATAAAGATGACAATACCATGTTCATTGTGTACACTGTCTTTATCCTTTCAGATGTTTTGTAAGCATCAACCCAGACAGTGGCAGCAGAGAGGTGGAACTTTACTACATTTTACAATGATATTTTAACGTACTTCTAAATGGAACATTCTCGATTATTTTTCTATCATTATATTCAGGTAAGGAATTTGACCAAAGATATTATATGAAATATTTTTATACTTTTATATTGTATCACATAGGGGTGACATCTTACACTCAAGATATGATAAGTTGTCACAGTAAGTGTCATTAAGTAGTGTCTGTCATGGGGAATACTTCAATAAAAATATAACCTTTGTACTTGAAAATAAAATGCATATTAATTATCAATTACTTTGTATTATTCTTTTCCAAAGGAGATGGTTTCCACAGTGATTCACAAATATTCTATGAACTGACTTTTTAAAAAAATTTTGTACAATATTTTACTTGAATTTCTTACAGAAAAGGGCAGCATTAATTATAGTATTCATTAGAACCTGTAAATACCTTCATAAAGGTATCTACAAGTTCTTATAAATACTGTAGTTATTGCTGGCTCAATTGTGGAAGAAATACAAGAAAATGTTATACAAAAATACAAGGATATGAAAATAGAAAAAATTACAGATAATTTCTGTTAAATATTTTACAGGAAAAATGTATTATGTACGGTAAAGTGTTTACAGTATATGTAAATTTACAGATAATTTCTGTAAATCTTTTTACAGAAAAACTATTTATTTTACGGATAAAATGGTTTACAGAACATCGTAAATTTTACAGAGAATGTTTGGCAGCATGGATGACAGTAAATGTTCTGCTGGGTCACGTATATATAAAACCAAAATTGAGATTTTTATTATACACAGGAAAGCAATTATATATACTTTAAAAAATCGTTTGAAATACCTATCCGTTTCCTACATAAACATTTATTATATTTGATTCGTATTTATTTCATGAAAATTTTAAAGTATAACATAATAAACACTGAACATAGAAACTGCGACGTGGATATTATAAGTACTGTTGTGTAGACCCTTGGCGCCATTATCAACTCAACTCAGGTGTCACCGCCTTCTTCAACCGTGTATCCGTGTTGCTGATGGAAGGTTGAATCATGTCCAGGATCATACTGAACTGTGCTCGGCTCACACGCATCCAGTTTTGGTAGCTGTTGTAGTCTTCCAGTGGCAGCTCCTGGACTAGGCTCCTGTACTGGCTGCCTTCCTCTCTTCTCAACAGCCATTCTCACCTTCTTGCACCTCTGGTTTCTTCTTCAGCTTCTTCAGTCTCCTCTTCTTCAAATGCAATGACCACAAAGGCCAATATAGCCATCATTTCCTCACCGTCCATAATTTCGGTTTTGTTGTTGTTGTTGCGTCGCTGTGGTCTGCTACCGTGTGAGTGTGATAGCGAGCTGCCTCACCCTGCCTGGTATACGTTCCAGCATGACCACGAACCTGGCGTTTGAGGAGCCAGTGTGATGCCCCCTTTACTGATAACTTTTACTCTTTCTTAATTTGTCACTGTTCCTTGTATTACCTCTCTCTCTACCTCTCTCTCTCTCTCTCTCTCTCTCTCTCTCTCTCTCTCTCTCTCTGATAAGGCTATAATATGAAAACCACCACCACCACCACCACCACAACAACAACAACAACAACAACAACAACAACACTTATTTTTATCACCCGTCACGCCCTTACCTTCCCTCCGTCCATATGACACACCAATTAACGCCCACAAAGGTAGAGAGAGAGAGAGAGAGAGAGAGAGAGAGAGAGAGAGAGAGAGAGAGAGAGAGAGAGAGAGAGAGAGAGAGAGGAGGGGTTGTGATTCTCTTTTATACCTGCGTGTTGCCATGGTAACTCTCTCTCTCTCCCTCTCTCTCTCTCTCTCTCTCTCTCTCTCTCCTCTCTCTCTCTCTCTCTCTCTCTCTCTCTCTCTCTCTCTCTCTCTCTCTCTCTCTCTCTCTCTCTCTCTCTCCAAATTTCCGTCTCTTCCATCTTTTGCCTTTTCTTCCGTCCCTTCCAAGTCCAGCCTTCCATCACTCCTCCTCCTCCTCCTCCTCCTCCTCCTCCTCCTCCTCCTCCTCCTCCTCCTCCTCCTCCTCCTCCTTTCAGGTTTGACATTATTTTTTTTTTGTAATTTGAGTCTCTTTAACGTGTGTGTGTGTGTGTGTGTGTGTGTGTGTGTGTGTGTGTGTGTGTGTGTGTGTGTGTGTGTGTGTGGCTCGTTTGATATTGAATAAGTTCGCTGTAAAAAATATATTGAAAACCTGCAAAATAATGGAAAATAATATAAAATGAAAAATAAAATGAAAAATATTTGTTATCAATCATTTTGAAAGAGATAGAAAGAAAAAAAACATGAATAAATATGAATAGCAATACAAATAAAATAAAATAAAATGATAATAAAAGAGAGAAGAAAAGTTATATAGACAATAAATGAAAATAGTTACCTTGTTTCAGTTTATTAACAAAACAATTTAATTAATCCTCATTCATTCAGCTTAAATATTCCTTAGTTAGTCACCCATTTTCTATGACACTAAATACAACAGTGAAGGGAAAACGTGAGGAAATATATGTTCTTTTGAAGGGAAGACTTAAGTAAATATTTGTTCTTTTGAAGGGAAAACGGAAGTAAATAATTGTTCTTTTGAAGGGAAGACTTAAGTAAATAATTGTTCTTTTGAAGGGAAAACGGAAGTAAATAATTGTTCTTTTGAAGGGAAGACTTAAGTAAATATTTGTTCTTTTGAAGGGAAAACGGAAGTAAATATTTGTTCTTTTGAAGGGAAAACGGAAGTAAATATTTGTTCTTTTGAAGGGAAAACGGAAGTAAATATTTGTTCTTTTGAAGGGAAAACTAAAGTAAATATTTTCCTCCCTATTTTCCTTTCAGTTTTTCACACCTTCGGGAAATAATAATTGGTTGTTCCTATTTTTTATTTCCTTCTCTCCCTCTCTAACATTTCACTCTCCTCCTCCTCCTCCTCCTCCTCCTCCTCCTCCTCCTCCTCCTCCTCCTCCTCCTCCTCCTCCTCCTCCTCCTCCTCCTCCTCCTCCCCCCCCTCTCCCATCCATCTGTTTTTACGTCTGTATGTCTGCCTGTCTGTTCATGTGTCCATCTCTGTCTCACTTTTTTTTTACTTTCTCCAAACTCTGATACGTATATTCTCTCTCTCTCTCTCTCTCTCTCTCTCTCTCTCTCTCTCTCTCTCTCTCTCTCTCTCTCTCTCTCTCTCTCGAGACACTATCTTTAATCACCCACTAACAAGCCACTACTTAACGATCACTACTCCCTTCCCCGCACGCTAACGAACATTAATGAAGAATCAACACTATGCATTGATCTCCATCGCTCGCACTCCTTTAATTTGAAACCATTTTTTAACCGCTAGGATGAACGAGGCCAATAGCGTAATAGTAAATCAATGGATAGGATGAACAACGACAGAGGGAAGGTTTATCGTATGCTAGGATGAACAAGGTAGAGGGAAGGTTTATCGTAGGCTAGGATGAACAACGACTAAGGGAAGGTTTCAACGTAGGCTAGGATGAACAACGACTAAGGGGAGGTTTCAACGTAGGCTAGGATGAACAACGACTAAGGGAAAGGTTTCAACATAGGCTAGGATGAACAACGACTAAGGGGAGGTAAGCTAGGATGAACAAGGTAGAGGGAAGGTTTCAACGACAGCTAGGATGAACAAGGTAGAAGGAAGGTTTCAACGTAAGCTAGGATGAACAACGACTAAGGGATGTTTAACGTAGGCTAGGATGAACAAGGACGAGAGCTTAACATATTCTAGGATGAACAAGGCAGAGTGCTTAATATATTCCAAGATGAACAAGGACAAGGGAAGGTTAGTCTGTATTAATCCCAGGATGATCTAGGGTGTTCTTAGGCTAGGATTTATGAATGCTAGGATGAACGAGGATAGGTATAGCAGGTCTTATGGGTATAGGATAGACAAGGATAGGGGTTAGAAGGAGTGTTTGTTGTTGTTGTTGTTGTTGTTGTTGTTGTTGTTGTTTAGTGATGTATACTGATAATAATAATAATAATGATAATGGTAATAATGATAATAATAATAATAAAAAAATCTGGTGTGTGTGTGTGTGTGTGTGTGTGTGTGTGTGTGTGTGTGTGTGTGTGTGTGTGTGTACGTAAAATCTGACCTACACACACCACGTAAACAACCTCATCTACTGCCCTTTTCCCCTCTTTCCTCCCCTCTCCTCCTCCTCCTCCTCCTCCTCCTCCTCCTCCTCCTCCTCCTCCTCCTCTTCAATCGAAATAGAGACATCTCGTCACCTTCCCCTCTTCCTCCTCCTCTCTTCCCCTCTTCCTCCTCCTCCTCTCTTCCCCTCACCCCCCGTGTAAACTAGGTGCAAGAGGGGAGGGGAGGGGAGGGGAGGGGAGGGGGGGGAGGGGGGGAGGAGGGGAAAGTGACTCCTCCCTTAAAACCAGCTGATCGATCCTCGCCCCCCCTCCCCCCCTTTTGGTCAGTCAGCGAGAGAGAGAGAGAGAGAGAGAGAGAGAGAGAGAGAGAGAGAGAGAGAGAGAGAGAGAGAGAGAGAGAGAGAGAGATGGGGGAGGCGGAGGGGTTAAGGGGGGGGTGAGGGGAGAAATAACGAATCAAATCATGAACTTAGATGAACAGAAGAGAGAGAGAGAGAGAGAGAGAGAGAGAGAGAGAGAGAGAGAGAGAGAGAGAGAGAGAGAGAGAGAGAGAGAGAGAGAGAGAGAGAGAGGCAAAAAAAGTTAATGAAGATGAAATGTATGTACAACTCTCTCTCTCTCTCTCTCTCTCTCTCTCTCTCTCTCTCTCTCTCTCTCTCTCTCACTCTGCCCATCCTGCCGGGGTATATAAAGCCAGCCTCCCCTCGGCCGCGCATGCGCACACCCACACACCAAGATCAACAAGTCTGTCACACTCCTCCCCTCACTCTGCTCTCCCCTCAGTGTGCTGGTGAGCCTCGGTGAGAGAAGGACGTGTGCGCTTCTGTCCTCTTGAATTCCTCTTGTATCTATATTATATTATCTCTCCTCTCTCTCTCTCTCTCTCTGTTTTAATATTTATTTTTAGAGGGAGAAATTTTGGTTATTTTTCGATTTTGGATTTTTTTTTTGGGTTTTGGTTTTCAATTTATTTTTTGACTGATTTTGTAATGTGTGTGTGATTTCATTTTGGATTTTTAAAAGATTTTTTTTGACTGTTATTTTGTTTCGTTATTTATTTATTTATTTTTTTTTTCCCTTTCCCTATCCTCTTCCCTTCCCCCCTTCCTCCCCTTCCCTTCCCTTCCCTCCCCCAGGTAAAAAAAAGAAGCAAGATTTGATCCTCCTCTTCCTCCCAATATTCTCCTCCTCCTCCCCTCCTCCTCCTCCTCCTCCCATCCTCCTCCTCCTCCTCTTCCTCTTCCTCCTCCTTTCCCCCTAAAAAACAAGATTTGACCCCTCCTCTTCCCCTCACCTCCCCTCACCTCCCCTTATTCTTCTCCCTCCTCCTCTTCCTCCTCCTCCTCCTCCTCCTCCTCCTCCTCCTCCTCCTCTTTTATTTACTCTTAAAGGAGAAAGTTAATGATGGAATTGTAGAGATAGAGAG
>JAPQNM010000034.1:3329917-3332417 GCA_029783475.1 Metacarcinus magister
AAATACGAGAATAAATGATAAATAGAGAGAGAGAGAGAGAGAGAGAGAGAGAGAGAGAGAGAGAGAGAGAGAGAGAGAGAGAGAGAGAGAGAAAAAAAAATATATATTGACAGGAAGCTATGTTGTGTATGTATGTTTGTTTGTTGTTTGTTTGTTTGTTTGTTTACTGAAGGAGAATGTAAACAAAGACGATTCTGTATATATATTTTTTCTCTCGATTTTTCTGATTTATTTATTTATTTATTTATTTATTTTATTATTTGTTATTAATATATATACACACCCTCACGCCCACATTCTCTCTCTCCCCCGCCCACTCCACCCCCCCCCATACAGGCGTGCACTTCGACACCTCTATGAACAGCCTCACCTCCTCCATCCTGACAGCCGTGGAGGTCTTTGCTTACGCTATTGAGGAGTTCGTAAACCAAACCCGGTTCCGCAACGGGGACCTCAACCCAAGACTCTCCTGCAACGACCATAGGAACTCCAAGTGGGCGCTGGGCTCAACATTTTACAGGTGAGAGAGAGAGAGAGAGAGAGAGAGAGAGAGAGAGAGAGAGAGAGAGAGAGAGAGAGAGAGAGAGAGAGAGAGAGAGAGAGAGAGAGAGAGAGAGACAGTCTACAAGAGCGAATGTCACTCACCCATCCTTATCTTTCTGTACATCAACGTCCCTTCCTCTCTCTCTCTCTCTCTCTCTCTCTCTCTCTCTCTCTCTCTCTCTCTCTCTCTCTCTCTCTCTCTCTCTCTCTCTCTCTCTCTCTCTCTCTCACACCACAACCCTCCTTCTATATAAACCTTTTCTAATCCCAAACAACAATCTTCCCCTCACTCACACCCTTTCCCCCTCTTCCCCTCACTCTCTCACACACCCTTTCCCCTCACTCACTCTCTCTCTCTCTCCCCTCAGACACCTGCGTGACGTGACCATCCCGAAGGAACCCACCACGGTATCCTTCAACAGTGATGGGACGAGGCAGGACGTAGAGCTGAAGATTGTAAACTTGAGGGATTCTGGCACTACGAATACGAAGATATGGGAGGAGGTAAGGAGGAGGAGGAGGAGGAGGAGGAGGGGGCAGAAGAAGTAGAAGAATAGCTAGAGGAAGATTTCATACTACTACTACTACTACTACTACTACTACTACTACTACTACTACTACTACTACTACTACTACTACTGCTACTATTCCTGTCACTTCAGATTGGTGTGTGGAGGTCGTGGGAGGAAGAAGGTCTGTCCGTCAATGACATAGTCTGGCCTGGCAATGGGCACGTCCCGCCTCAAGGGGTGCCGGAGAAGTTCGAGCTGAAGGTACGTACGTGGTGAGGGGAAGTGAGGGGGAAAGTGGGGGAAAGAGGGGAAAAGTGAGGAAAAGTGGGGAAAAGAGGGGAAAAGTGGGGAAAAGAGGGAAAAGTGAGGAAAAGAGGGGAGAATGAGGGTTAAGTGAGGGGAGAAGAGGGGAAAAAGATAGGAGATGAAGGGATATTGGGGGAAAAGAGAGGGAAGTGAGGGGAGAATGAGGAGAAAAGATGGGAAGTGAGGGGAGAATGAGGGTTAAGTGAGGGGAAAAGTTAGTAAAGTGAGTGAAAAGGATGGGAAAAGAGATTAAAGTTAGGGAAGTGAGAGGGAAAAGAGGGGAAGGAAATGGGGAAAATGAGGGAATGTGAGGGGAAAAGAAGAGAAAGTGAGGGGAAAAAAAGGAATATAAGGGGAATGTGAGAGGGAAAAGAAGGTGAAGGAAGGAAATAAGAGGAAAAGAGGGGAAAATGGGGCAGATGAGGGGAAAGTGAGAGGATATTAGGTGGATTATGATAAGAGGTTCAAATTGGGGTTATGGGGGTAAGATGAGGGGAAATTGGTAACATATAGGAAACAAATAATGGTAGATGAGGGGAGATGAGGGGAAATATAGAGGGGAAATGAGGTTAGGTTAAAGGGGAAATTAAATGGAGTGTGAGAGAAAGATGAGGGGAGTGAGAGAGGGTAAAGTGAGGGGAAATAAGATGGAATATGTACAGAAGATGAGGGTAGAAGAGGGGAAAGATGGATAGAGTATGACAGGAAAATGAGGAGATGGAGGAAAAAAAAAGTGAGGGGAAAATGAGGGGAGATAAAGAATGGAGAGAAAAGATAAGATGATAAAAAGGAGAGAGAGAGAGAGAGAGAGAGAGAGGAGAGAGAGAGAGAGAGAGAGAGAGAGAGAGAGAGAGTGATTCGTATCTCACCTTAATGTTCCCAACCTTCCCATTCCTTCCCATTAAACACTCCCTCTTCCCTCTTTTTCCCCTCTTCCCTTCCCCTCTTCCCTCCCCTCCTCCCTCTCCTTTCCCCTCTCCTTTATCACCCCTTTTGTTATCTCCTTTCTTCTTCCATACCCTTACTTTCTTTTCCTTTTTTTCCCCTTCCTTTCCCCTCATTTCCCTAATTTTCCCCTTCTTTCCTATCCCTTTCCCCTCTTTTCCCTTCTTTTTCCCTTCTTGCTCCTCTCTTTACCC
>JAPQNM010000034.1:3342417-3354917 GCA_029783475.1 Metacarcinus magister
AATGAGGAGGAAGTTCATGTTTTTTAATAAATATTAAGTTTCATTTTACTGCGTAATTATTAGTCATAGAAAAAATATTCATAATATCAGTTGTACAGTTTAATTAGTTGTATCAGCTGTTGCAATGATATTTCCAATATCTCTAATAGCTTTCGAGAAAATGAGGAGGAAAGTCATGTTTTTATATAAATATTAAGTTTCATTTTACTGCGTAATTATTAGTCATAGAACAAATATTCATAATGTCAGTTGTACAGTTTAATTAGGTCTATCAGATGCTGCAATTATATTTCCAATATCTCTAATAGCTTTCGAGAAAATGACGAGGAAAATCATGTTTTTATATAAAAATACGTTTTTTTTTACTGCGTAATTATTAGTCATAGAACAAATATTCATAATATCAGTTGTACAGTTGAATTAGGTGTATCAGATGATGTAATGATATTTCCAATATCTCTAATAGCTTTCGAGAAAACGAGGAAGAAAGTAATTTAAAAAAAAGTAAAATTCAGTATTTATTAGTACTAGTGAAAATATTCATAATGACAGTAGTAGATTTTAATCAGGTCTATCAGATGCTGCAATGATATTTCCAATATCTCTAATAGCTTTCAAGAAAATGACGAGGAATGTCATGTTTTTATAAATATATATATAGTTTCATTTTACTGCGTAATTATTAGTCATAGAACAAATATTCATAATGTCAGTTTTACAGTTTAATTAGGTCTATCAGATGCTGCAGTGATATTTCCAATATCTCTAATAGATTCGAGAAAATGAGGAGGAATATCATGTTTTTATATAAATATTAAGTTTCATTTTACTGCGTAATTATTAGTCATAGAACAAATATTCATAATATCAGTTGTACAGTTTAATTAGGTGTATCAGATGCTGCAATGATATTTCCAATATCTCTAATAGCTTTCGAGAAAATGAGGAGGAAAGTCATGTTTTTATATAAATATTAAGTTTCATTTTACTGCGTAATTATTAGCCATAGAACAAATATTCATAATATCAGTTGTACAGTTTAATTAGGTGTATCAGATGCTGCAATGATATTTCCAATATCTCTAATAGCATTTGAGAAAATGAGGAGAAAATTTATGTTTATATAGAAATATTAAGTTTCATTTTACTGAGTAATTATTAGTCATAGAACAAATATTCATAATGACAGTTGTACAGTTTAATTAGGTGTATCAGATGCTGTAATGATATTTCCAATATCTCTAATAGCTTTCGAGAAAATTAGGAGGAAAGTCATGTTTTTATATAAATATAAAGTTTAATTTTACTGCGTAATTATTAGTCATAGAACAAATATTCATAATATCAGTTTTACAGTTTAATTAGGTCTATCAGATGCTGCAGTGATATTTCCAATATCTCTAATAGCTTTCGAGAAAATGAGGAGGAAATTCATGTTTTTATATAAATATTAAGTTTCATTTTACTGCGTAATTATTAGTCATAGAACAAATATTCATAATGACAGTTGTACAGTTTAATTAGGTGTATCAGATGCTGCAATCCTATTTCCAATATCTCTAATAGCTTTCTGGAAAATGAGTAGGAAAGTCATGTTTTTATATAAATATTAAGTTTCATTTTACTGCGTAATTATTAGTCATAGAACAAATATTCATAATCACAGTTGTACAGTTTTATTAGGTGTATCAGATGCTGCAATGATATTTCCAATATCTCTAATAGCTTTCGGGAAAATGAGGAGGAAGTTCATGTTTTTTAATAAATATTAAGTTTCATTTTACTGCGTAATTATTAGTCATAGAAAAAATATTCATAATATCAGTTGTACAGTTTAATTAGTTGTATCAGCTGTTGTAATGATATTTCCAATATCTCTAATAGCTTTCGAGAAAATGAGGAGGAAAGTCATGTTTTTATATAAATATTAAGTTTCATTTTACTGCGTAATTATTAGTCATAGAACAAATATTCATAATGTCAGTTTTACAGTTTAATTAGGTCTATCAGATGCTGCAATTATATTTCCAATATCTCTAATAGCTTTCGAGAAAATGACGAGGAAAATCATGTTTTTATATAAAAATACGTTTTTTTTTTTACTGCGTAATTATTAGTCATAGAACAAATATTCATAATATCAGTTGTACAGTTGAATTAGGTGTATCAGATGATGTAATGATATTTCCAATATCTCTAATAGCTTTCGAGAAAACGAGGAAGAAAGTAATTTAAAAAAAAGTAAAATTCAGTATTTATTAGTACTAGTGAAAATATTCATAATGACAGTAGTAGATATTAATCAGGTCTATCAGATGCTGCAATGATATTTCCAATATCTCTAATAGCTTTCAAGAAAATGACGAGGAATGTCATGTTTTTATATATATATATATAGTTTCATTTTACTGCGTAATTATTAGTCATAGAACAAATATTCATAATGTCAGTTTTACAGTTTAATTAGGTCTATCAGATGCTGCAGTGATATTTCCAATATCTCTAATAGGTTCGAGAAAATGAGGAGGAATATCATGTTTTTATATAAATATTAAGTTTCATTTTATTGCGTAATTATTAGTCATAGAACAAATATTCATAATATCAGTTGTACAGTTTAATTAGGTTTATCAGATGCTGCAATGATATTTCCAATATCTCTAATAGCTTTCGAGAAAATGAGGAGGAAAGTCATGTTTTTATATAAATATTAAGTTTCATTTTACTGCGTAATTATTAGCCATAGAACAAATATTCATAATATCAGTTGTACAGTTTTATTAGGTGTATCAGATGCTGCAATGATATTTCCAATATCTCTAATAGCTTTCGGGAAAATGAGGAGGAAGTTCATGTTTTTCAATAAATATTAAGTTTCATTTTACTGCGTAATTATTAGTCATAGAAAAAATATTCATAATATCAGTTGTACAGTTTAATTAGTTGTATCAGCTGTTGTAATGATATTTCCAATATCTCTAATAGCTTTCGAGAAAATGAGGAGGAAAGTCATGTTTTTATATAAATATTAAGTTTCATTTTACTGCGTAATTATTAGTCATAGAACAAATATTCATAATATCAGTTGTACAGTTTAATTAGGTCTATCAGATGCTGCAATTATATTTCCAATATCTCTAATAGCTTTCGAGAAAATGACGAGGAAAATCATGTTTTTATATAAAAATACGTTTTTTTTTACTGCGTAATTATTAGTCATAGAACAAATATTCATAATATCAGTTGTACAGTTGAATTAGGTGTATCAGATGATGTAATGATATTTCCAATATCTCTAATAGCTTTCGAGAAAACGAGGAAGAAAGTAATTTTAAAAAAAGTAAAATTCAGTATTTATTAGTACTAGTGAAAATATTCATAATGACAGTAGTAGATATTAATCAGGTCTATCAGATGCTGCAATGATATTTCCAATATCTCTAATAGCTTTCAAGAAAATGACGAGGAATGTCATGTTTTTATATCTATATATATAGTTTCATTTTACTGCGTAATTATTAGTCATAGAACAAATATTCATAATGTCAGTTTTACAGTTTAATTAGGTCTATCAGATGCTGCAGTGATATTTCCAATATCTCTAATAGATTCGAGAAAATGAGGAGGAAAATCATGTTTTTATATAAATATTAGTTTCATTTTACTGCGTAATTATTAGTCATAGAACAAATATTCATAATATCAGTTGTACAGTTTAATTAGGTGTATCAGATGCTGCAATGATATTTCCAATATCTCTAATAGCTTTCGAGAAAATGAGGAGGAAATTCATGTTTTTATATAAATATTAAGTTTCATTTTACTGCGTAATTATTAGCCATAGAACAAATATTCATAATATCAGTTGTACAGTTTAATTAGGTTTATCAGATGCTGCAATGATATTTCCAATATCTCTAATAGCATTTGAGAAAATGAGGAGAAAAGTTATGTTTATATAGAAATATTAAGTTTCATTTTACTGAGTAATTATTAGTCATAGAACAAATATTCATAATGACAGTTGTACAGTTTAATTAGGTGTATCAGATGCTGTAATGATATTTCCAATATCTCTAATAGCTTTCGCGAAAATTAGGAGGAAAGTCATGTTTTTATATAAATATAAAGTTTAATTTTACTGCGTAATTATTAGTCATAGAACAAATATTCATAATTTCAGTTTTACAGTTTAATTAGGTCTATCAGATGCTGCAGTGATATTTCCAATATCTCTAATAGCTTTCGAGAAAATGAGGAGGAAATTCATGTTTTTATATAAATATTAAGTTTCATTTTACTGCGTAATTATTAGTCATAGAACAAATATTCATAATGACAGTTGTACAGTTTAATTAGGTGTATCAGATGCTGCAATCATATTTCCAATATCTCTAATAGCTTTCTGGGAAAATGAGTAGGAAAGTCATGTTTTTATATAAATATTAAGTTTCATTTTACTGCGTAATTATTAGTCATAGAACAAATATTCATAATCACAGTTGTACAGTTTTATTAGGTGTATCAGATGCTGCAATGATATTTCCAATATCTCTAATAGCTTTCGAGAAAATGAGGAGGAAGTTCATGTTTTTTAATAAATATTAAGTTTCATTTTACTGCGTAATTATTAGTCATAGAACAAAATATTCATAATATCAGTTGTACAGTTTAATTAGTTGTATCAGCTGTTGTAATGATATTTCCAATATCTCTAATAGCTTTCGAGAAAATGAGGAGGAAAGTCATGTTTTTATATAAATATTAAGTTTCATTTTACTGCGTAATTATTAGTCATAGAACAAATATTCATAATGTCAGTTTGTACAGTTTAATTAGGTCTATCAGATGCTGCAATTATATTTCCAATATCTCTAATAGCTTTCGAGAAAATGACGAGGAAAATCATGTTTTTATATAAATATAAGTTTTCTTTTTTTACTGCGTAATTATTAGTCATAGAACAAATATTCATAATATCAGTTGTACAGTTTAATTAGGTGTATCAGATGATGCAATGATATTTCCAATATCTCTAATAGCTTTCGAGAAAACGAGGAAGAAAGTAATTTAAAAAAAAGTGAAATTCAGTATTTATTAGTACTAGTGAAAATATTCATAATGACAGTAGTAGATATTAATCAGGTCTATCAGATGCTGTAATGATATTTCCAATATCTCTAATAGCTTTCAAGAAAATGACGAGGAATGTCATGTTTTTATATATATATATATATAGTTTCATTTTACTGCGTAATTATTAGTCATAGAACAAATATTCATAATGTCAGTTTTACAGTTTAATTAGGTCTATCAGATGCTGCAGTGATATTTCCAATATCTCTAATAGCTTTCGAGAAAATGAGGAGGAATATCATGTTTTTATATAAATATTAAGTTTCATTTTACTGCGTAATTATTAGTCATAGAACAAATATTCATAATATCAGTTGTACAGTTTAATTAGGTTTATCAGATGCTGCAATGATATTTCCAATATCTCTAATAGCTTTCGAGAAAATGAGGAGGAAAGTCATGTTTTTATATAAATATTAAGTTTCATTTTACTGCGTAATTATTAGCCATAGAACAAATATTCATAATATCAGTTGTACAGTTTAATTAGGTTTATCAGATGCTGCAATGATATTTCCAATATCTCTAATAGCTTTCGAGAAAATGAGGAGGAAAGTCATGTTTTTAAATAAATATTAAGTTTAATTTTACTGCGTAATTGTTAGTCATAGAACAAATATTCATAATGACAGTTTTACAGTTTTATTAGGTGTATCAGATGCTGCAATGATATTTCCAATATCTCTAATAGCTTTCGGGAAAATGAGGAGGAAGTTCATGTTTTTTAATAAATATTAAGTTTCATTTTACTGCGTAATTATTAGTCATAGAACAAATATTCATAATTTCAGTTTTACAGTTTAATTAGGTCTATCAGATGCTGCAGTGATATTTCCAATATCTCTAATAGCTTTCGAGAAAATGAGGAGGAAATTCATGTTTTTATATAAATATTAAGTTTCATTTTACTGCGTAATTATTAGTCATAGAACAAATATTCATAATGACAGTTGTACAGTTTAATTAGGTGTATCAGATGCTGCAATCCTATTTCCAATATCTCTAATAGGTTTCTGGAAAATGAGTAGGAAAGTCATGTTTTTATATAAATATTAAGTTTCATTTTACTGCGTAATTATTAGTCATAGAACAAATATTCATAATCACAGTTGTACAGTTTTATTAGGTGTATCAGATGCTGCAATGATATTTCCAATATCTCTAATAGCTTTCGGGAAAATGAGGAGGAAGTTCATGTTTTTATATAAATATTAAGTTTCATTTTACTGCGTAATTATTAGTCATAGAAAAAATATTCATAATATCAGTTGTACAGTTTAATTAGTTGTATCAGCTGTTGTAATGATATTTCCAATATCTCTAATAGCTTTCGAGAAAATGAGGAGGAAAATCATGTTTTTATATAAATATTAAGTTTCATTTTACTGCGTAATTATTAGTCATAGAACAAATATTCATAATGTCAGTTTTACAGTTTAATTAGGTCTATCAGATGCTGCAATTATATTTCCAATATCTCTAATAGCTTTCGAGAAAATGACGAGGAAAATCATGTTTTTATATAAAATACGTTTTTTTTTACTGCGTAATTATTAGTCATAGAACAAATATTCATAATATCAGTTGTACAGTTGAATTAGGTGTATCAGATGATGGAATGATATTTCCAATATCTCTAATAGCTTTCGAGAAAACGAGGAAGAAAGTAATTTAAAAAAAGTAAAATTCAGTATTTATTAGTACTAGTGAAAATATTCATAATGACAGTAGTAGATATTAATCAGGTCTATCAGATGCTGTAATGATATTTCAAATATCTCTAATAGCTTTCAAGAAAATGACGAGGAATGTCATGTTTTTATATATATATATATAGTTTCATTTTACTGCGTAATTATTAGTCATAGAACAAATATTCATAATGTCAGTTTTACAGTTTAATTAGGTCTATCAGATGCTGCAGTGATATTTCCAATATCTCTAATAGATTCGAGAAAATGAGGAGGAATATCATGTTTTTATATAAATATTAAGTTTCATTTTACTGCGTAATTATTAGTCATAGAACAAATATTCATAATATCAGTTGTACAGTTTAATTAGGTTTATCAGATGCTGCAATGATATTTCCAATATCTCTAATAGCTTTCGAGAAAATGAGGAGGAAAGTCATGTTTTTATATAAATATTAAGTTTCATTTTACTGCGTAATTATTAGCCATAGAACAAATATTCATAATATCAGTTGTACAGTTTAATTAGGTTTATCAGATGCTGCAATGATATTTCCAATATCTCTAATAGCATTTGAGAAAATGAGGAGAAAAGTCATGTTTTTAAATAAATATTAAGTTTAATTTTACTGCGTAATTGTTAGTCATAGAACAAATATTCATAATGACAGTTTTACAGTTTTATTAGGTGTATCAGATGCTGCAATGATATTTCCAATATCTCTAATAGCTTTCGGGAAAATGAGGAGGAAGTTCATGTTTTTTAATAAATATTAAGTTTCATTTTACTGCGTAATTATTAGTCATAGAACAAATATTCATATTTTCAGTTTTACAGTTTAATTAGGTCTATCAGATGCTGCAGTGATATTTCCAATATCTCTAATAGCTTTCGAGAAAATGAGGAGGAAATTCATGTTTTTATATAAATATTAAGTTTCATTTTACTGCGTAATTATTAGTCATAGAACAAATATTCATAATGACAGTTGTACAGTTTAATTAGGTGTATCAGATGCTGCAATCCTATTTCCAATATCTCTAATAGGTTTCTGGAAAATGAGTAGGAAAGTCATGTTTTTATATAAATATTAAGTTTCATTTTACTGCGTAATTATTAGTCATAGAAAAAATATTCATAATCACAGTTGTACAGTTTTATTAGGTGTATCAGATGCTGCAATGATATTTCCAATATCTCTAATAGCTTTCGGGAAAATGAGGAGGAAGTTCATGTTTTTTAATAAATATTAAGTTTCATTTTACTGCGTAATTATTAGTCATAGAAAAAATATTCATAATATCAGTTGTACAGTTTAATTAGTTGTATCAGCTGTTGTAATGATATTTCCAATATCTCTAATAGCTTTCGAGAAAATGAGGAGGAAAGTCATGTTTTTATATAAATATTAAGTTTCATTTTACTGCGTAATTATTAGTCATAGAACAAATATTCATAATGTCAGTTTTACAGTTTAATTAGGTCTATCAGATGCTGCAATTATATTTCCAATATCTCTAATAGCTTTCGAGAAAATGACGAGGAAAATCATGTTTTTATATAAAAATACGTTTTTTTTTTTACTGCGTAATTATTAGTCATAGAACAAATATTCATAATATCAGTTGTACAGTTGAATTAGGTGTATCAGATGATGGAATGATATTTCCAATATCTCTAATAGCTTTCGAGAAAACGAGGAAGAAAGTAATTTAAAAAAAAGTAAAATTCAGTATTTATTAGTACTAGTGAAAATATTCATAATGACAGTAGTAGATATTAATCAGGTCTATCAGATGCTGTAATGATATTTCCAATATCTCTAATAGCTTTCAAGAAAATGACGAGGAATGTCATGTTTTTATATATATATATATAGTTTCATTTTACTGCGTAATTATTAGTCATAGAACAAATATTCATAATGTCAGTTTTACAGTTTAATTAGGTCTATCAGATGCTGCAGTGATATTTCCAATATCTCTAATAGATTCGAGAAAATGAGGAGGAATATCATGTTTTTATATAAATATTAAGTTTCATTTTACTGCGTAATTATTAGTCATAGAACAAATATTCATAATATCAGTTGTACATTTTAATTAGGTTTATCAGATGCTGCAATGATATTTCCAATATCTCTATTAGCTTTCGAGAAAATGAGGAGGAAAGTCATGTTTTTATATAAATATTAAGTTTCATTTTACTGCGTAATTATTAGCCATAGAACAAATATTCATAATATCAGTTGTACAGTTTAATTAGGTTTATCAGATGCTGCAATGATATTTCCAATATCTCTAATAGCATTTGAGAAAATGAGGAGAAAAGTTATGTTTATATAGAAATATTAAGTTTCATTTTACTGAGTAATTATTAGTCATAGAACAAATATTCATAATGACAGTTGTACAGTTTAATTAGGTGTATCAGATGCTGTAATGATATTTCCAATATCTCTAATAGCTTTCGAGAAAATTAGGAGGAAAGTCATGTTTTTATATAAATATAAAGTTTAATTTTACTGCGTAATTATTAGTCATAGAACAAATATTCATAATTTCAGTTTTACAGTTTAATTAGGTCTATCAGATGCTGCAGTGATATTTCCAATATCTCTAATAGCTTTCGAGAAAATGAGGAGGAAATTCATGTTTTTATATAAATATTAAGTTTCATTTTACTGCGTAATTATTAGTCATAGAACAAATATTCATAATGACAGTTGTACAGTTTAATTAGGTGTATCAGATGCTGCAATCCTATTTCCAATATCTCTAATAGCTTTCTGGAAAATGAGTAGGAAAGTCATGTTTTTATATAAATATTAAGTTTCATTTTACTGCGTAATTATTAGTCATAGAACAAATATTCATAATCACAGTTGTACAGTTTTATTAGGTGTATCAGATGCTGCAATGATATTTCCAATATCTCTAATAGCTTTCGGGAAAATGAGGAGGAAGTTCATGTTTTTTAATAAATATTAAGTTTCATTTTACTGCGTAATTATTAGTCATAGAAAAAATATTCATAATATCAGTTGTACAGTTTAATTAGTTGTATCAGCTGTTGTAATGATATTTCCAATATCTCTAATAGCTTTCGAGAAAATGAGGAGGAAAGTCATGTTTTTATATAAATATTAAGTTTCATTTTACTGCGTAATTATTAGTCATAGAACAAATATTCATAATGTCAGTTTACAGTTTAATTAGGTCTATCAGATGCTGCAATTATATTTCCAATATCTCTAATAGCTTTCGAGAAAATGACGAGGAAAATCATGTTTTTATATAAAAATACGTTTTTTTTTACTGCGTAATTATTAGTCATAGAACAAATATTCATAATATCAGTTGTACAGTTGAATTAGGTGTATCAGATGATGGAATGATATTTCCAATATCTCTAATAGCTTTCGAGAAAACGAGGAAGAAAGTAATTTAAAAAAAAGTAAAATTCAGTATTTATTAGTACTAGTGAAAATATTCATAATGACAGTAGTAGATATTAATCAGGTCTATCAGATGCTGTAATGATATTTCCAATATCTCTAATAGCTTTCAAGAAAATGACGAGGAATGTCATGTTTTTATATATATATATATAGTTTCATTTTACTGCGTAATTATTAGTCATAGAACAAATATTCATAATGTCAGTTTTACAGTTTAATTAGGTCTATCAGATGCTGCAGTGATATTTCCAATATCTCTAATAGATTCGAGAAAATGAGGAGGAATATCATGTTTTTATATAAATATTAAGTTTCATTTTACTGCGTAATTATTAGTCATAGAACAAATATTCATAATATCAGTTGTACAGTTTAATTAGGTTTATCAGATGCTGCAATGATATTTCCAATATCTCTAATAGCTTTCGAGAAAATGAGGAGGAAAGTCATGTTTTTAAATAAATATTAAGTTTCATTTTACTGCGTAATTATTAGTCATAGAACAAATATTCATAATATCAGTTTTACAGTTTAATTAGGTGTATCAGATGCTGCAATGATATTTCCAATATCTCTAATAGCTTTCGGGAAAATGAGGAGGAAAATCATGTTTATATATATATATATATATATATATATATATATATATATATATATATATATATATATATATATATATTAAGTTTCATTTTACTGCGTAATTAATAGTCATAGAACAAATATTCATAATGACAGTTTTACAGTTTAATTAGGTCTATCAGATGCTGCAATGATATTTCCAATATCTCTAATAGCTTTCGGGAAAATGAGGAGGAAAGTCATGTTTTTATATAAATATTAAGTTTCATTTTACTGCGTAATTATTAGTCATAAAACAAATATTCATAATGACAGTTGTACAGTTTAATTAGGTGTATCAGATGCTGCAATGATATTTCCAATATTTCTAATATTTTCAATATCCAATATCTAATGCTAGCTAGAAGAGCCCGTCGCTGACGGCCGACGGAGCGACGGTTATATATTGCTTTCGGCGGTGTTTTAAACCGCAGTTATCGTACCGTAAAATTATCTATTGAATATCACATACATACTCATAAGAACGGTAATTCTGATACATAAGACAATAGAAATTTGTAAATAATGATAAAAGTTGTTACACTGGCCTATACATCATATGTATATGTATGGGAATGATCTAAAGATCTTGGCACAGACGTCGTGCCGCAAACACAGGAGAGGGAGACGCTGCTGGCACATAGGGTGTGCCGCAAGAACTGAATGGGTTAATAAGCAGCTGTTTCCCCTCGCGGCCCCCACTCAGCGAGCATAAAACATTCAATGCCTCCTTCCCCTCACCTTCCCCCTTCCCCTCTCTTCTCTTTCTCTTCCTTTCTCCTCCTTTCCCTCCTCTCCTCCCCTCTTCTGTTTCTACTTTCCCTCTCTCTCCTTTCCCCTCACCCTTCCTTTCTATTCTTTTTTTCCCCTCTTCTCCCCTCTTTCTTCTTCTTTTCCTCTCATTTCTACTTTTTATTCCCTCTCTTCTATTTTGTTATTTCCTCATTTTACTCATTTCTTCTTTCTTACCTTCCTTCTTCTTCTCTCTTTCTCTCTCTCTCTCTCTCTCTCTCTCTCTCTCTCTCTCTCTCTCTCTCTCTCTCTCTCTCTCTCTCTCTCTCTCTCTCTCTCTCTCTCTCTCTCTCTCTCTGTTTACCCTTCCTGCTGTTCCCCTCACCTCTTCTCCTCCTTCTCTCCTTCCCCTCCTTCCCTCCACTCCCAACCACTCCTCCTCTCACCTCCTCCTCCTCTCCTCCACTTCCTCACCTTCTCCCCTCCCTTTCCCTCCCCTCCTCTCTCCCCCCCTCCCCCCCTCCCCCCCTCCCCCACCCTCAAACTCAGGCAAAGCTAAAGTCTTTAGTTGTGTTTGTTTATTCTTTCTCTTTGTTTTTCCACTTTTCTTTTCATTATCTCTCCTCCTCCTCCTCCTCCTCCTCCTCCTCCTCCTCCTCCTCCTCCTCCTCCTCCTCCTCCTCCTCCTCCTCCTCCTCCTCCTATTCCTCCTCCTCCTGCTTCCACCCTCTCTTTTCTACTTACTCTAACTTTCTCTCTCTCTCTCTCTCTCTCTCTCTCTCTCTCTCTCTCTCTCTCTCTCTCTCTCTCTCTCTCTCTCTCTCTCTCTCTCTCTCTCTCTCTCTCTCTCTCTCTCTCT
>JAPQNM010000034.1:3362417-3369917 GCA_029783475.1 Metacarcinus magister
TCCTCCCTTCCTTCCTTCCTTCCTTCCTTCCTTCCTTCCTTCCTTCCTTCCTTCCTTCCTTCCTTCCTTCCTTCACCTGGCTTAAAAAATGAAGTAATTAGTATAGTTTCCCCTTTGTATTATGTATAAATTTCCTTAGTTTTTTCCCCTCATTTCTCTCCCCTTTTTTCCCCTCATTCAATACCTGTTTATTTATTATTATTATTATTATTATTATTATTATTATTATTATTATTATTATGTTGTTGTTGTTGTTGTTAGTGTTAGGAGAGTGGGTGGGGTGGGTGGGGAGAAGCCTTCTTCCTTTCCTATCTATCCTCACCTCCGCCCACGTGTAATTAAGGTGTTGTGTGTACAGGTGATCTTATAGGCTCTCTTTTTTATTTATTTATTTATTTATTTATTTATTTATTTATTTATTTATTTATTTATTTATTTTTCTCCTTGCCAGTTCCTAATTAGTTTTTTTTTCTTCTCTCTCTCTCTCTCTCTCTCGCTTCGTCTTCCTCTTCCTTCACTTTCCTTTCCTTTCCTCTCCTCTTTCGCTCTGTATTTTCCCTCTTTCTCTCTCTCTCTCTCTCTCTCTCTCTCTCTCTCTCTCTCTCTCTCCTCTCTCTCTCTCTCTCTCTCTCGCTCTCTGTCTCTCTCTCTCTCTCTCTCTCTCTCTCTCTCTCTCTCTCTCTCTCTCTCTCTCTCTCTCTCTCTCTCTCTCTCTCTCTCTCTCTCTCTCTCTCTCTCTCTCAGAATTTATATCATCTCCTCCTCCTCCTCCTTCTCCTCCTCCTTTCAGAACATATCTACTCCCCCTCCCATCACTTTTCCTCCCTCTCCTTCCCTTCCCTTCCCCTTTCCTTCACCTCCCATCACTTCCCCTCTTCCTTTCCCCTCACATCTCCCCTCTTCTGTAAAACACGTCATGACACCTTCTCTATCCCTCTCTCTAAAGGCTCATCCCCTCTTTTCCCCTCTCTCTCTCTCTCTCTCTCTCTCTCTCTCTCTCTCTCTCTCTCTCTCTCTCTCTCTCTCTCTCTCTCTCTCTCTCTCTCTCTCTCTCTCCCTCACTTTCCTTCCCCTCTATAAACACTAGTATCGTGTCTCTCCTCTTTCCCCTCTCCTCCCCCCCTTTCCCCTCATCCATTTCAGGCTCTCTAACACTTATCACCCCTTCCTCCTCCTCCTCCTCCTCCTCCTCTCCTCCTCCTCCTCTCCTTAACTTTTTCTCCCATTTCCCCTCATTCTCTGTAACCTCATCTGTCCTCTACACCGTTTCCCCCTTTCCCCTCACCCTCCCTAATACCTTTATCCCCTCACCTTTCCGTAAGACTCTCTACCTACCACTCCCTTCCCCTCCCTTCCCCTCCCTCTTTCCCCTCCTTTCCCCTCTTACCTCTTAAATATTTCCTCTTCCCTCTCTCCTAAACAAACTTACTCACACACACTCTCTCTCTCTCTCTCTCTCTCTCTCTCTCTCTCTCTCTCTCTCTCTCTCTCTCTCTCTCTCTCTCTCTCTCTCTCTCTCTCTCTCTCTCTCTCTCTCTCTTCAAGTGGGGAAAATAAACCAAAAATATGATTACCAAAAAGCGTGAAAGAAATTTTGAAACCGTACAAAGTTTTCAAAAGTTCTTCAAGTTTCCCTCAAAGTTCTTCTTGGTGTTACGATGGCGTGGAATATATAAAGTTCTCTCACACCAATGCAACAAAGACTCTGTGTGGTAAAGCTAATAGAATACTGGGCCTTTATAAACACACACAAACTTCTCCTGCAAGAATATAGATGTGATTTTCTGTATCTCTCTATATATATTTCAGGTCTTTGCTTTGCCTTGCTGTTATTTCTTTACTCTACTGTCCTAACCTAACCTAATCTAACCTTAACTTGCCTTACCTAACCTAACCTAACCTAACCTAACCTAATCTAACCTTAACTTGCCTTACTAACCTAACCTAACCTAACCTAACCTAACTTAACCTAATCTAACCTTAACTTGCCTTGCCTTACCTAACCTAACCTAACCTAACTAACCTAACCTAATCTAACCTTACTTGCCTTACCTAACCTAACCTAACCTAACCTAACCTAATCTAACCTTAACTTGCCTTACCTAACCTAACCTAACCTAACCTAACCTAACCTAACCTAACCTAACCTAACCTAACCTTACCTTACCTAACCTACCTAACCTTACCTAACCTAACCTAACCTAACCTAACCTAACCTAACCTAACCTAATCTAACCTAACCTAACCTAATCTCTATATATTTCAGCTCCTAACCTAAGCTAACCTAACCTAATCTTACCTTACCTTACCTTACCTTACCTTACCTTACCTTACCTTACCTTACCTTACCTTACCTTACCTTATCTTAACTAACCTTACCTTACCTTACCTTACCTTACCTTATCTTAACTAACCTTACCTTACCTTACCTAACCTTACCTTACCTTACCTTACCTTAACTAACCTTACCTTACCTTAACTAACCTTACCTTACCTTACCTTACCTTACCTTACCTTACCTAACCCTACCTTACCTTACCTTACCTTACCTAACCTAACCTAACCTAATCTAACCTTACCTTATCTTACTTTACCTAACATAACTCAGTCAGTCAGTCAGTCAGTCAGTCAGTCACTCACTCACTCACTCTCTTTGTATCAGCTTATAGTCAGACCCACATGGAGTATGCAGTGACATTTTGCTCGCTTCAATTAACATGGAAAGAATGAATATTAAGAAAATTTTAGAAAGTGTCCAGCGAAGGTTAAGTTGGAGAAAATTATCCTCTTCTTTGTGTAATAAATCTTGTGGAGAGAAGCTGACACGACGAGACTAAACTTAATCTCTCTCCTCTCTCTCTCTCTCTCTCTCTCTCTCTCTCTCTCTCTCTCTCTCTCTCTCTCTCTCTCTCTCTCTCTCTCTCTCTCTCTCTCTCTCTCTCTCTCTCAAACGTCGTCTCCACATGAAAAGTTATATATTTTAGTGTTTTAAAATATATGTGTGGAAAGATTTATGAATATTGACGTGAATTTATAGTTTTTTTTGAATTAATGAGGAGTAAAGGAATGAAATTGAAACGACTTTACTAAATACTTCAAAAAAAAAAAATTACGAATATTAAAGAGTTTCAAAATTAATGACTTATTTCACGAATGAGGAATTACAGAATAAAACTAAAATTATATACAAATACAACTTGACTTCACGAAATATATAAAAAGACTTACGAATATTAACTTGGATTAAAAAGTTGTTTCAGAATTAATGATATTTCAAGCATGAGGAAAACCGGAGAAAAAAACGTAAATAGAGAGAAATATAACTTTACTGCACTAAATACATAACAAATTTTCCGAATATTGACACAAAATATAAAATAAAAAGTTTCAGAATTAATGATTTTTTCACGAATAAGGGAAAGAGGAAAAAGAAAAGAAAAGAAAAGAAAAAAGAAAAAAAAGAAAAGAAAATAAATATACAACTAACTAACTTCACTAACTACTTCACTAACTACAGTAATTAACTAACAATACTTTTACTAATGACCTCGTTAAGGTGAAGACTCAATTTACACTTTCCTTTGTGTAGAGAAACGCAATTAACTTTCTTGAAATAAATACAAGTTTGACCTCCACCTGACCTCCACCTGACCTCCAACAACAACAAGGTCACCGAGAAGGGCAGTGTGACCCTATGTCTGGATGGCTATGTGTGACCTAATTGGCTTGTGTCTGTTTTTTTTTTTCTCTCTCTCTCTCTCTCTCTCTCTCTCTCTCTCTCTCTCTCTCTCTCTCTCTCTCTCTCTCTCTCTCTCTCTCTCTCTCTCTCTCTCTCTCTCTCTCTCTCTCTCTCTCTCTCTCGCCAGCTAACTCTCTCCACTAATCCTATTTTCACCCTCTATCTCCTTTCAGAAACAGACTCACTCTCTCACTCTCTCTCTCTCTCTCTCTCTCTCTCTCTCTCTCTCTCTCTCTCTCTCTCTCTCTCTCTCTCTCTCTCTCTCTCCTCTCTCTCTCTCTCTCTCTCTCTCTCTCTCTCTCTCTCTCTCTCTCTTTAACTTTTCACTAATCCCATATCCACCCTTTCTCTCTCTCTCTCTCTCCCCCCAGCCCCCAGCACACCCTCCCCCCAAAAAAAATCCTTCCCCTCACTTTCTTAACCCCTCTCTCTCTCTCTCCCTCTCTACTTCTCCCTCCAGATGGCGCCGCCCCGGGACCACAAGTTTTCCCTTTTCCGCACGTACTGGCTGGTGTGGGCCGTGCTGTTCCAGGCGGCCGTGCACGTGGACTGTCCGAGGGGATTCACGGCAAGGTGAGGGGAAATTTTGAAAAGAGGGGAAATTTTGGAAGATGGAAAATTTTGAAAAAGATGGAAAATTTTGAAAAAGAGGAAATTTGGGTAAAGGAATATTTTGGAAAAGGGGGAATTTTGGAAAGGGGAAATTTTGACGAAGAGGAGAACATATGGAAAAGGGGAAAATATGGAAGTAAAGGGGAAATTTTGGAGAGAAGGAAAATTTAGGAGAACGGAAGTAAGTGGAAGATTAAGAAGATAAGGTGAAGTGAGGGGAAAGAAGGAAAAGTGAGGGGGGAAAAAAGGGGGAAAGTGAAAGGAGGTCAAGGTGAGGGGAAACTAGGATGTGTGTGTGTGTGTGTGTGTGTGTGTGTGTCATTTTTCTTCATATCCATTGCCTTTTTCCATTCTTTCTTTCTTTCTCTTTCTCTTTCTCTTTCTTTCTTTCTTTCTTTCCTCTCATCCTTTCATCCTTCTCTTTTTCATGTCTTCTTCCTAAGCCACTGTTTTTCTTTCCCCTCGTCCCTCCTCCCCCTCCTCTCCTTCCCCCCCCCCTCCCCTCCTTCCCCTCCTTCCCGTCCCCTCTTTCCCCTCTTTCCCCTTTCAACTTCGAGTAAATTTAAGTGAGATGATATGTCTTCTCCTTAATCCTTCCCCTCATCTCCCCTCCCCCCCTTTCCCCTCATCTCCCCTCCCCTCCTTTCCTTTCTTTAATATATCGCACGTATCTATCTTTGACTCTCTCTCTCTCTCTCTCTCTCTCTCTCTCTCTCTCTCTCTCTCTCTCTCTCTCTCTCTCTCTCTCTCTCTCTCTCTCTCTCTCTCTCTCTCTCTCTCTCTCTCTCTCTCAACTCCTCACCTCACTTCCCCTCACCTTCCCCTCACCTTACATCACCTTCCCTTTCCTACATCAACCCTCACCCAACCTCCCCTCCCCTCCCCTCCCCTCCCCTTCCCCTCCCCTCACCTGGCTACTAATTCCCCTCTTTTCCCCTCGCCGTGCCCAGGTTCATGGCAAATATGTGGGCCATGTTTGCAGTGGTGTTCCTAGCCATCTACACGGCCAACCTCGCTGCCTTCATGATCACACGGGAGGAGTTCCACGACTTCTCTGGACTCAACGACACCAGGGTAAGGTTGGGGAAGGTTGGGGGGAGGTTGGGGTAAAGTTGGAGAGGTTTTGGGGATAGGGTTCAGGGTGTTTGGGGGAGTGTTTGCATAGTTTGAGGTAAAGTAAAGAGGTTTAGGAGAGTTGGGGAAGGATAAAGAGGAATGGGATGTTGGGGAAGGATGGGATAGGTTGGGGGAAGGATAAGGAGGGTTGGGGAAGGATGGACTTAACGACACCAGGGTAAGGGGATAATGGGGGTGTTTTGGGGAGTTTGGGGGTATGTTGGGGGTGTTTTGGGGTGAAATGAGTGGGTTTGGGGGAGTTTGGGGAAAAATAGATATGTTTTGGGGTAAAATAGGGAAAAGTTGGGGTTAGATTAGGTGTTGTGGGGGTGATTGGGGAAGGATGGGAGAGAGAGTTGGGGAATACCACCCATCCCCACCACACATATCCCCCTCCCAACCACACCACTAACCCCACCTCTCCCCTACCACACTGATACCCAAACCTCACCCTCCCATTACCCCAACACTAACCCCACCTCTCCCCTCACCACACAAACCCCATCCCTACCACACACATACCCAAACCTCACCCTCCCATTACCCCAACACTAACACCACCTCTCCCTGCTCCTCTTCCCCCAACAGCTGCAGAAACCGTACAGCGTCAGCCCGCCTTACAAGTTCGGTACGGTAGAAGAGACTAACTCGGCTATGGTTCTGAAGCGCCACCAAGACCGGATGTACAATTATATGGTACGACACGGCTACAATAGACCATTTGTGCAAGACGGTGTGAAGTCTATTAAGAAAAAGTAAGTGTGTGTGGGTGTGAGGGTGTGTGTGTGGGTGAGATGAGAATGTTGGGTATTGTAAGGGTGTGTGAGATGAAGTGTTGGTATGTGAGGGTATGTGAGGGGAATGTTGAGGGGAAAAGAGGGGTAATTTTGGTTTGTGAAGGGAAATTTTGGTTTGTGAAGGGAAATTTTGGTTTGTGAAGGGAAATTATGGTTTGTGAAGGGAAATTTTGGTGTGTGAAGGGAAATTTTGGTGTGTGAAGGGAAAAAAGTTGATCTGAAGGGAAACACAATGGGCTTACGTATCTGAGGGGAAACGGGATGTATGTATGTATTGGAGAGAGAAAACCATAGCATTTGTATGAGGGGAAACAACAGAGATTTGAAGGAGAAAGAAGGAGTAAATATGAGAGGAAATTTCAGAGGGTCATAGAATGGGAAATTACTATGGAAATAATCGACTATGTATGAAGAGTGAGGGGAAAAGGATGTAGGAATATATATAAGGTCAAATAAGAGGGGAAATAAGGGGGTAGGGGAAGGGAGGGGAGGGGAAAGGGAAGGATAGGAGTACCACCCCCCACTTATTCCCCTTAGATGCAAGTCAAATGTTGTCGTAGAGGGGAAATGAGGGGAAAAGGAGAGGGTACGAGAGGGGGGGGGTTATCTAGAGGGGAGAGAGAGAGTACAAAGATGTGGAGATGACACAAGAGAGTAGGAGGAGGAGGAGGAGAGAAAATAAGAGGGGAAGGGAGAGAGGGGAAACAGAGAGGGAGTGAGGGGAAATGTTGAGATTAGTGAAGGCATGTACCAAAAGAGGGGAAAGGGGATGATGTTATGCAAATGAGGGGAAAGAGATCGCTGGAAGAAGGAGATGGTGAGGGGAAAAGAGAAGAGGGGAAACACAGGTAAGAGAAAATGTGATGATGGGAGAGAGAGAGAGAGAGAGAGAGAGAGAGAGAGAGAGAGAGAGAGAGAGGAGAGAGAGAGGAAATAGGAAGATAGTAATTACATATATAAATAGAAAAAAAATATAATAATAATAATAATAATAATAATAATAATTAATTAAGGTAATAATCACTTTTTCCTCACCTGACTTAATTAGAGAGAGATCAGGTGAGAGGGGAGAGAAGGAGAGAAGAGGGGGGAGAGAAGGAGGGGAGAGAAGAGGGGAAAGGAGGGGAGGGATTAAGGTACAGTGTCTACTTGAGATGCTGAACACACACACACACACACACACACACACACACACACACACACACACACACACACACACACACACACGAACACGAA
>JAPQNM010000034.1:3374917-3377417 GCA_029783475.1 Metacarcinus magister
GAGGGAATAGGGGATACTAACGAGGGGAAACGAGGGGAAGGAAGTTGTAAATAGGAGTTAATTTTTTATATAGAATGGGTGATAAATTGAGATGAGAGGATAGTGGTGAGGGGAAAATGAGGGGAAAGGAGAGGAAAGGTTAGCAGGAATGGAAATGGGCTAATAATAAAAGAGGGGAATGAGGGTAAGGTAAGGTAAGGTAAGGTCAGGTCAGGTCAGGTCAGGTTAGGTTAGGTTAGGTTAGGTTAGGTTAGGTAAGGTTAGGTTAGGTTAGGTTAGGTTAGGTTAGGTTAGGTTAGGTTAGGTCAGGTCAGTTAGGTTACGTTAGGTTAGGTTTAGTAAGAGAATTGTGATGAGGGGGAAAAAGAGGGGAAATTTAGGGAAGGAAAGATGAGTGGTAATAGAAATGATAAGAAACGAGGGTAGAATTATGAGTGAGGGGAAAAGGTAGGGAAGGAGAGGCTGAATAGGAATGAAATAGAGGGGAAATAGGGCTAGAAAGGATAGGAAATGAGGGTAAGGGGAAATAAGTGAGGGGAATGAAGGTAAAAGAGAGATTAAAACCATGAGAAACGAGGGGAAAGGGATGAATATGAGGGGAAATTAGAGGAACAAAAAAATGAAATATCAGGAATAGAAGAGAGGGGAATAAAGGGGAATAGAGAGGGATGGAGGTAAACAAAAAGAGGGGAAATGACAAACAGCTCACTTATGACCTACAAGGAATATGGTGAGGGGAAGTGAGGGGAAACTAAGGGGAAAGTATAACAGATCTGCAACCTCCCCACCAACAGACTCGTGGTGAGGGGAAAAGAGGGGAAAGAGGGACTGAAAATATCTCAAATTTCTTCAGTTGCATAGAGAGAGAGAGAGAGAGAGAGAGAGAGAGAGAGAGAGAGAGAGAGAGAGAGAGAGAGAGAGAGAGAGAGTGCATGCATTAGAGGAATGTTAGTGAAGGGAAAGGTGGTAATGGAGATAAGAGGGGAGAGAGAGAGAGAGAGAGAGAGAGAGAGAGAGAGAGAGAGAGAGAGAGAGAGAGAGAGAGAGAGAGAGAGAGAGAGAGGAGGGAGAAGGAAAAAGGGAATTAGAGCAGGAAATTGAGGGAGAGGAAGAGAGAGAGGAGAGAGAGAGAGAGAGAGAGAGAGAGAGAGAGAGAGAGAGAGAGAGTGTGAGAGAGGGTATTTTCTTTCCATTCCAAATGTTTCCTTTCCATCTCCTTATTTTCTCTTCTCTTCTCTTCTTTCCTTCTTCCTCTTGCAATTTATTATTATTATTATTATTATTATTATTATTATTATTTTATTCTTTATTTATTTTTATCACTATTGTCTTTTCTCTCATTATTGAACATCTATAATATCCTCCTCCTCCTCCTCCTCCTCCTCCTCCTCCTCCTCCTCCTCCTCCTCCTCCTCCTCCTCCTCCTCCTCCTCCTCCTCGTTAACGCCTGGAATTCTCTGCCTTCAGTGTTTTTAAAGTAGTAGTAGTAGTTGTTTTTTTCTCTTTCTTCTCCATTTTGTATTTTTTATTTTTTTCTTCCTTTTTTTCATTTTTCATTTTTCATTTTTTCATTTTTCTTCTTCCTTCTCTTTCGTTTTTCATTATTTTCCTTGCAAGCCACATTTAGAAGGGTAGCAATCGGGAGGATCCTTCTTCTCGGTCATGCTGATCACGAATCTGGAATTAGTTTTGTCATTACAATAATATTTGGATTTTTCATTTTGTGGCCCGTAAATTCCACCAGAATTGAGGTCAAAAAAGTTTTTCCCATTTTATTACGTAAATATTAGTCTTACAAGAAAATTGTATAGAAGTTAAGTTATGGAGTTTGATAATGTCTATCTCCTACTGTCATCATTTTTCCAATAACTTTAATATTTATGAAGAAAATTAAGGTTTTGTGAAATAAATTAATGCATAATACTTTACACTCCTACATCTATAATTACATTCCAATTCCATTTCACTATAGCTCAATAGAACGGGCGTGTCTTGCTCTTTCTTTTATATTCTATACGTTTTTTACGTAAACCCCAAACATTTCGAGTTATTTCAAAATATATGATTTATGTAAAAAATTCTAAGGGTGTACCCTACAAAATTTCATGAAAATTTCCACACCTCCGAATCTCATGAAAATTGTTACAATGATGTTTTCGGTCATGCTGAACACGAATCTGGACTTATTTTCATCATTACTATAATATCAAACTGTATTTCACCCTTGCTTGCCTAATAACAATAATGAAATAACCATTATTTAACTTTACTGGCTGATGCTGGTCTCATATCACAACAATACATAGAGATGACCTGCCCTAAATATACACAATATAACGTAGTAATGTTATTTGGTTTCCATATCTTGAACTGTTAGCGAATTAAAACTGATTAAAACCGATTAAAAGTGATTACAAGTACTGTTTACATTCCTACATCTATACTTACATTCCAATTCCATTCACTATAACACAAAAGAATGCACGTCTCTTACTCTTTC
>JAPQNM010000034.1:3379917-3382417 GCA_029783475.1 Metacarcinus magister
GTAGTGGAGGAAGATTATTTTAGTGTGAAAGTTTGTGATAGAAGAATGGAGAGAAGAAAGGAAGAATAGAGAGAAGGAAGGGAGGAAGGAAGAGAGGTAGGAAGGAAGGAAGGAAGGAAGGAAGGAAGGAAGAGAGGAAAGAAAGGGATGAATATAAAAAAGGAAAAAAAGGGGAAAAAAGGGAAGATGTAGAGAGGGGAAAGAAGATGAGGGGAAGGGGAAGGAAAGGGAAGGTAAAGTTTTTTCCCCTCTCTCTGTCATCTCGTTTAGTCATTTCCCTCATTAATCTCACTTTTTGTCTTACCTCCTACATCTCTCTCTCTCTCTCTCTCTCTCTCTCTCTCTCTCTCTCTCTCTCTCTCTCTCTCTCTCTCTCTCCCCCCCCAACACACCCCTGAAAACCACCTTATCACCCCCAAACACACTTTCCTCACCCCTCACCCCCAATAAACACCCTTTTCTCAACCCATCACCCCTGAAAACCCCCCTTATCACCCCTAAACACACCCATTTACACCCCAAAACACATTATCCTCACCCCTACACCCCATACACACCCCTGGAACCCCACTTATCACCCCTTATCACCCCCAAACACACTTTCCTCACCCTTCACCCCTATACACCCCTTCACACCCCCCCTTATCACCCCAAACAGGCGAGATTGAGAGGCTACAAAGGTTCTGGATGACTGGTACTTGCAAGCCCATGAAGCAGCAGCGCCGGGCTTCAGAACCCTTGGCGATCGAGCAGTTCCTCTCAGCCTACCTCCTCCTTGGGATTGGGATGGTGTTAGCTGTGGTCCTCCTCGCCCTCGAACACATCTACTTCAAATACGTGAGGAAGCACCTGGCTAAGAAGGACAGTGGGGGGTGTTGCGCCCTTGTCAGTTTGGTAAGTAGCTCTCTATACACAAAAAAAACAAAAACAAAAAAAAATTGGGGCAGCACGATCTTTTTTTTTTCGGTGTCTGTGTGTTTTTTATTTTTATTATTTATTATTTTTTTTTTTTTGGGGTGTTGTTTGAGGTGGTGGTGATGGTGGTGGTGGTTAGAGAGAGAGAGAGAGAGAGAGAGAGAGAGAGAGAGAGAGAGAGAGAGAGAGGAGAGAGAGAGAGAGAGAGAGAGAGAGAGAGGGAAGAGGGGAGAGGAAGATAGATAAAGGAGGATACATGAGCTTCCCTGATGTATAAGGGAAAGAGGAGGAGGAGGAGGAGGAGGAGTAGGAATGGAGGAGAGTTTCAAAGAGGTAAGGGGGTGAGGGGGTAAGGAGGGAAGGGGAGAAAGAGGAGAGGAGATGGGAAGAAGGGAGGGAAGGGGAAGAGGGGAAGGAGGGAGGGAAGAGGGGAGAGAGAAATCGAAGTGTGGAGAGAAGATGGAAGAGGGGGATGAATTCTGATGAGAGTGGAGAGAAGATGGAAGAGGAGAAGGAAGGGAAGGAAGAGAAGAGCAGGTGAGAGAGAGAGAGAGAGAGAGAGAGAGAGAGAGAGAGAGAGAGAGAGAGAGAGAGAGAGAGAGAGAGAGAGAGAGAGTTGAAAGGAAATTTACTTTTGAAAGAGAGTCAATTGAATAATAAAAAAAGATATTGATAAAGATAGAGAGAGAGAATAAAGGAGGAAGAGGAGGAGGAGGAGGAGGAGGAGGGAAACTTGACTGATTATTTGCAGCCAAGACACGCCCTCCCCTCCCTCTAACCCCCCCCTCCCTCCTCCCCTCTCCCCTCTCCCCTCTCCCTCATTTCCCCTCATTCCCCTTCCCCTCCCCTCCTTGTGATCATCCTCCCATCTCCCTCCTCCTTCCCCTCATTCCAAGCCTATTCAAACCTCCTCCTCCTCCTCCTCCTCCTCCTCCTCCTCCTCCTCCTCCTCCTCCTCCTCCTCCTCCTCCTCTAATCAAACTCTAATAAGTAAAATGTTTACTACCTTCCTACCCTTTCCCCTTACTTTTCCCCTCACTTTTCCCCTCACCTAACTTTCCCTCCACTTTCCCTCACTTCCCCTTCACTTTTCCTCACTTCCCTTCACTTTCCCCTCACTTCTCTTCATTTTCCCCTCACAACCCCAAACAACCCACAACTTTCCCCTCATTTTCCCCTCACTTCCCCTCACATACCCCTCAAATACCCCTCACTTTCCCCAACCCTTCACTTCCCCTACCCATACACATACACCCCTACACATACCCATACACAAACCCAACACCCAACCCCACCACCCACCCTCACTTCCCCTCACTTCCCCTCACTTTCCCCTCACTTTTCCCCTCACAGAGTATGGGCAAATCCCTAACCTTCCGCGGCGCCGTCTACGAGGCCACCACCAAGCTGCGCCGCCACCGTTGCCGTGACCCGCTCTGCGACACCCACATTTGGAAGGTGAAACACGAGCTGGACATGGCCCGGGTCACCATCAGGCACCTGGAGAAACAACTTGAGGCTAATGGACATAAACCTGCACATAAGAAGTACCTACATCATGCCCACAGGTAACTTAATTGGACTT
>JAPQNM010000034.1:3387417-3394917 GCA_029783475.1 Metacarcinus magister
CCCTCACCCTTCCCCTTCCCCTCTCCCCTCACCCTTCCCCTCACCCTCTCCCCTCACCTTCCCCCATCCATCAGTGCCTGTACCCATCCCATCCCTCTTTCCCCTCACCCCTTCTACCTCCCTCATCCTCATCCCACCACCCCATCTCCCCTCACCCTATTGTTTCCCCTCAGTATACACCCCTACACCCCTTAGAGTCACCCTACCACTACCTCTACACCCTAAACTGACTCCCCTTACCCACACACACACTAGCAGACCCCCTCACTTCCCCTCACTTTCCCCTCACACACCCCCTCACCCTCCCATCACTCCCCTCACCCTAGCAATGCCCGTCCCATGCCCAATATTTTCCCCTCACAGACCCTTGCAGCCCCCCGTCACTCCCCCTTGTAGTGCCCCCATTGCCCCCGCCCCCAATTGCCCCCGCCCCGCACTGCCCCCCCCCCTCCCCCGCCCCCCGGAGACACTAACCCCAGTCTCCCCCAGCGGTGTTAGCGGGGCGCCCCTCCTCGGCTGCTGCTGGTCCTCCCCCGCTGAGGAGTCCACTTGGGTCCGCCCCTCAATACTGTCGTGAGTCCTCAACCCGCACACCTCACACCTCACGCCCACGCCCACACACCCACGCTACCCCAGCTACCCACACTACCCACGCTACCCCCGCTACCCACACTACCCACGCTACCCCCGCTCAAAAGCTCAAATTAATGCAATGTGCCTGGCTGGAATTGATGGAATGAGCCTAAAATTTGTGGAATGAGCTTGGAATGAGTTAACTGAGCCTGGAATGTGGCTGGAATTTGTGGAATAAGCTTGGAATTTTGTGGAATGAGCTTGGAATGATCCGGGAATTTATGGAATACGCCTGGAATGAGTTAACTGATCCTGGAATGAGTTAAATCCGCCTGGTATTTGTATAATGAGCATGGAATTCGTGAAATCACTTTGGAATAATAATGGAATGAGTCTGGAATTATTGGAATGAGCATAGCATGTGCCTGGAATGTCCTTGTGTTGCTGGAATGACAAGGAATGAACTGCAATGTCACTGGGAATATTGGAATGTCTTTGAAAATGGTCTGAAATGTCCTTAGAATGGTACTGGAATGCACTGGAATGATAATGGAATGGACTGGAATGGCTTTAGATGGCAACTGGAATGATCTTGGAATGCACTGGAATGGCAACTGGAATTTTCTTGGAATGGACTGGAATAGCAACTGGAATGCCGCTGAACCGCTGTCCTGGAATTCCTGTTTTTGTTTGAACTGGAATTCTTGTTTGTTTACAGGTGGTTCTGGAATGTTTGTTTATTTGTTTGTTTGTTTGTTTGTTTGTTTGTTTGTTTATTTGTTTGTTTGTTTGTTTGTTTATTTGTTTGTTTGTTTATTTGTTTGTTTGTTTGTTTATTTGTTTGTTTGTTTGTTTATTTGTTTGTTTGTTTGTTTGTTTGTTTGTTTGTTTGTTTATTTGTTTATTTGTTTGTTTGTTTATTTGTTTATTTGTTTATTTGTTTATTTGTTTGTTTGTTTGTTTGTTTATTTGTTTATTTGTTTGTTTGTTTGTTTGTTTGTTTGTTTGTTTATTTGTTTGTTTGTTTATTTGTTTGTTTGTTTGTTTATTTGTTTGTTTGTTTGTTTGTTTGTTGACATTATTTATATTTTCATTTGTTTGTTTGGAATGTTTCATGTTTTTTCTTCTTTTTTTTCGGAAGAGGAATGATTTTTTATAGAAAGATTGGGAATAGTCCTGGAATACTGTAGGTAAGTTCTGGAATGGCCTGGAATACTTATGGAATGCTCTGGAATAGTTCAGGTGTGCTTAGGAATAGTACTGGAATCATATGGAAATGTCTGGAACACTTCTGGAATGTTTTATAAATGGTCTGGAATAGTTCTAGAATACTGGAATGGTCCTAGAATATCCTGGAATGGTTCTGGAATACTGGAATGGTCCTAGAATATCCTGGAATGGTTCTGGAATAATAGAATACTCTGGAATGGTTCTGGAATGTTCTGGAATATTCTGGAATGTTCTGGAATGTTCTGGAATGTTCTGGAATGTTCTGGAATGTTCTTCTCTTTGATGTCGAGGCTTCGTTGGTGAGCTTAGATAGTTTGTTGTTTTGAAGCCAATTTGCATGAATCGAAATGTTGAGTGTAGACTTGTGTTCCTGCGATGAAAGGAAGGCGTGTGTGCGTGTGTGTGTGTGTGTGTGTGTGTGTGTGTGTCTGTGTGTGTGTGTACGTGTGTGTGTGTGTACGTGTGTGTGTGTGTGTGGTATAATTTCCATAAACGTTTTCCATTTTTTGTTTTCTGTGGATGTGTGTGTGTGTGTGTGTGTGTGTGTGTCTGTGTGTGTGTGTGTGTGTGTACGTTGTATGATTTCCATGTACGTACATTTGTCATTCATTCATTCATTCATTCATTCATTTTAACCTGAAAATAATCCTTGACGCAGTGACATTTTTTTTATTTATTTTTTATTTATTATTATTTTTTTTGTAACTGCAATTGTGATGGATTTTGGAAAGCGTCGAAATGAATGGCTTTTTTTTTTATATATACATTATTTATTTATTAATCTATTCATTCATTCATTCATTTATTCCTCATTATGAAAATTTTATTCTTCAAGTCTTTAAAATAAAAAATAAAAAATCATTCTGACCGTGATTTTTTTTTTCTCTTCTAAGATCGAAGTAAAATAAATAAATAAATAAATAAATAAAAAAAAGTCGAAGGAATTCTCTTGAAATGTTGATCAATTCTGAAATGATTCATGAAGGATTTTGAATGTCAGTCAGTCAGTCAGTCAGTCAGTCAGTCAGTCAGTCAGTCAGTCAGTCAGCCGGTCAGTCAGCCAGCCAGCCAGTCAGTCAGTCAGTCATTCAATCATTCAGTCAGTTAGTCAGTCGTTCAGTCATTTAGTCAGTAAAAAAAAATTATAATATTCATGATATAATTATTAGCTTTTAGTCGTAGAAACACTTTTTAGTCGTGTGTGTGTGTGTGTGTGTGTGTGTGGGCGTGTGTGATTCCCAAATTTGCATGGTTGGTCAGAGTAATTAGTCATTTCTTTCTTTTTTCTTTCTTTTTCTTTCTCTCGTCTTTGTTTTGTCCACTTGAAACGATAAATAATTAATATCTGAATAAAAATTTGAAATACAATTGATGATAGAAAGGAGATGAATAGTTTTTTATTATTATTATTATTATTATTTGTATTACATTGGAAACACAGAAGAGGAGGTAAAAATTAATAATAAATAAATAAATAAATAAATAAGATCAATAGATAACTTGATAATTTGCACACACAAAAATAATAATAAATTGCAAAATAGAAAAAAAAATAAATAAATAAATAAAGAATAAAGTAAATGTATAATAACAATAATAATAATAATGATAATAATGATAATGATATGAAAAAAAATGAATAATTTATAAATGAACGAAACTTTTTGGAACATGAAAGTCACAATAATAGTTTTTTTTATTTTTTATTTATTTGTTTTTATTCAATGACCAAAATGTATAGCTTTTGTTGCCAATTGTTTGTATTTTAATTAGTTGTCTGTTTGTTTGTTTGTTCGCTCTCTGTTTGTTCAATGGTGGGCGTGTTGACCTGTTTGTGTTGCAGTGGGCGTGGGAATTGGAATGGGCGTGGTGTGTTGCAATGGGATCTGGAACACTTCTGGAATCCTGGAATATTGTTTGTGGTTCTGGAAAGTGTTGGGAAATGTTTTGTGTGTGTGTGTGTTGATGTGTGTGTGTGTGTGTGTTCGTGTGTGTGTGTGTGTGTGTGTGTGTGTGTTGTTTAGGGAATGTTGGACTGTCGCTCCCTGGAATGTTCTTCTGGAATACAATGGCTTTTGTTCTGGAATGTTGGAATGTTTGGAATCCTTGAGTGTTCGTTTCAATAAATGGCTGGGGAAAAAAAGAAGAAAAAAAATATTTATATATATTTTTTATCAAGTTGAATTTCTATTGAAGAAAGTGATAAGTAGAATTTCAATACAATTAAAAAAAAAAAGTCTTTAAAGAAACCTCGATAATTTTTTTCGTTTCATTTACTAAAGAAAATAGATATATAATAATCTGGAATATTCTGAAAATATCAAAACTACTGAAATGTTTGTTGTTTTAAAATTAATTAGTATTATAATGTAAATTTAAAAAAAATATATATATAATACATAAATGAAATTACTGGGATACTCATATTGAACCAAAATCTTACAATAATATTTCAATAACATTTTACGAAGGAAAAAAAAATAAAAAAAAAATGAAGAAGAATAGAATTTACAAACTACTGGAACGTCCTTCAAACAAACAAACAAACAAACACACAAACCTGCATGTGGAACTGGAATGAACTGGAATGAACTGGAATAACACAATCAACCTAACATTTACTGGAACTAGGAATGATATTAAGCATGACTTGGAAATAAACTAGAATATCCTGGAAATAAACTGGAATGTCCTGGAATCCTGGAATGGTAATCACAGTCAGATTGGACACGAGGTCTCCTGGAACCCTACCAATCACAATCCAGGTCAATAAATCCACAGGTACACACTCCCAATTTCCCTTCTAATCCCTTCTCATCCCAATCCAATCTCAGAGTAATCCCTTCTCCAATCCCTTAATCCCTCTTGCCTTGCCTACCTGTCCTCCGCCTCACCTGTCCAATCAGCGACCAATTAACCCAATCAGGCAGGTAATGATGTTAATAAGGATTAGCCCAAGAGGTGATTAGTGTTTTAAAGTGAGTATAAGTGTGTTTATAAAGTGTTTAAGTATTTGAATGTGTGTTTGAGTGTGATATAGTGTGTTTTTAGTGTGTTTGAGTGTGATATAGTGTGTTTTTAGTGTGATTGAGTGTGTTTAAGTGTATATAGTGTGTTTAAGTGTGATATAGTGTGTTTTTAGTGTTATAAGTGTGTTCTAAGTGTATTTTAGTGTGTTAAGTGTAATTTAGTGTGTGTTTAAGTATGTTTAAGTGTGTACAGTGTGCTCTTAGGTGTTTTTATGTGTGTTTGGGTGTGTTTTAGCGTGTTTTAGCGTGTTTTAGTGTGTTAAGTGTGTAGTGTAATGTACCTGCGCTATGGGAGGGTAAAGGTGTGCTAATTAGTGTGCTTCACCTGTTGTGTGTGTGTGTGTGTGTGTGTGTGTGTGTGCATCAGGTGTAAACAATCCACTGAGATCATACGGTCACCTGTCTGTCACACCTGTCCATCTGCCACTCACCTTCCCTTCACTTTCCCCTCACCTGTCCCTCACTTCCCTTCACTTGCCACTCACCTTTCCCTCATTTCCCCTCATCTTCCTTCTACTTTCTCCTCACCTTTCCCTATCTTTCCCCTCACCTTCCCCTCACTTACCCTTCACTTTCCCCTCATCTTCCTCTCATCTTCCCTTCATCTTCTCTCACTTCCCCTCATCTTTCTCTTACTTTTTCCTCACCTTCCTCTCACCTTTCCCTCACCTTTCCCTCATTTCCCCTCACCCAACCCTCCACAAGGCAGCATTCCCCTCGTTTCCCCTCGTAGATCAAGGTGGAGGATGCAAGTGTAGTGTGTTTGTTTGTTTGTTTGTTTGATTAGTGTTTGTGTGTTTAGATTGGTTAAAAAGATTGGTGTTTGAAGAATGACTAGCAAAACGTAAGACAAATGAGAAAATGAAAGTATCTATATGTTAATTATCTATCATAGTAATTACTTCACAAATAGATAAAACACAACATTAAAGAGTCATTAGGAGGAGTAGTAGTAGTCATTAAGTCTTCAAATTGGGTGTTAAATAATAATTAGCAAACAAATAAAACACAAAAAACTCCATTTAAACATAATCTACCGATGCTATTACTCCACCAATAGATAGAACACCACACCCACCACCCACACAACCACACCTAAACCCCACACCGAGGAGCTAACAACCAGAGCTCCTACAGCCACCCTAACAACCCTACAGTAGTTAACCCCAATTCCACCACCTTACATTCCCCTGAGCCTGACCCTACTAACACCCTTACCTCCCCATGTCCTTAGGGTGACGAGCAGCCAGCAGCACCTCCTCCAGCCATCCCAGGGGCACCAAGGATCACTAGGAGAAGCTGCCTCGATACAAACAACCTATCACCGTTCTACTGTGGGACAAACGTACATGGAAACTGTTTTAAGTGAAGATCCTACGACAAGGGGAGGGATGGGGGGCCACACGGAGGATCCCCAGACCCCCCATCACCCCCAGGGAACGCAGACCCCCTTCCAGAGTGTCCCTACCACCCCTAGAAAGAGAAGTTTTGAGACGAGGTCACCCGAAAGCCCACTTGCTGGACTTCTTAGGTGCATGTACCAAGTTGATGTTGGAACGCCGCCCGCCCTCACGCCCCCGCCCCGCCCAGGGTGGTGAGGGGAAAAGAGGGGAAAGGGGAGGGAAGGAGGGGTAAAATTAAGAGGAGGAAATGGAGGGTAGGGGAGGGAAGAAGAGGGGTAAAGTTAGGGGAGGGAAGGAGGGGTAAAATTAGGAGGAGGAAATGGAGGGTAGGGGAGGGAAGAAGAGGGGTAAAGTTAGGGGAGGGGAAAAGAGAGGGAGGAAGGGAAGGAGAGGAAAAGGAAGGAAGGGAGGGGAAAAGGGAAGGAAGGAAAGGAAATAGGGAGAGAGGAGAGGAAACAGAGGGGAAAGAAGGGGAGATAGGATAGGAATTAGAGTAGTAAATAGAGAAACAGATAAGAGAGAGAGAGAGAGAGAGACAGGGGGGGGTAGGGGATGCATCTCAATATTGGTGTGTAAGTAGAGTGAGGGGAAACGAAGATTTGATGGGCGGTGATGGGGTAATGATAGGAGGTGATGGGCGTGAAATGGGAAAGGGGAAAGGGGTCATACGGTATCATGTGAGGGGAAATGAGGGCAGGGAAGAGGGGAAAATGAGGGAAAGAGGAGAGAAGATGTTGTGGAGAGAGAGGAAAATGAGGGAAAGTAGGAGAGAGAGGAAATTTGGGGGAGGAAGAGAGGGGAAATGAGAGGAGGGTGATAGAGGGGAAAATGAAGGGAAGGAGGAGAGGGAAATTTGGGGAAGGGGAGAGAGGGGAAGTAAGGGGAGGAAAAAGGGGAAAATTAGTGAGTGAGGGGAAATTTGAGAGGAAATTTCCTTTAGGTAAATTAATTGGTTCCTTTATGTACTTTAGAGCCAAAAATAGGTACTTTATATAGGTAAAAAAACAAAATTCAAAACTAAAGGAATTGACAAATATCACCCTGGGCGAGACGGATTAGGACGGCGGCCATGTTGTTTTTCCTTTAGGGCTGAGTGACTATTATTATTATTATTATTATTATTATTATTATTATTATTATTATTATTATTATTATTATTATTATTATTACTACTACGAACATTATTATTATTATTATTATTATTATTATTATTATTATTATTATTATTATTATTATTATTATTATTATTTTCATGATAATAATTC
>JAPQNM010000034.1:3397417-3399917 GCA_029783475.1 Metacarcinus magister
ATTATTATTGTTATTATTATTATTATTATTGTTATTATTATTGTTATTATTATTATTATTATTGTTATTATTATTATTATTATTATTATTATTATTATTATTATTATTATTATTATTATTATTATTATTATTACACCCAAAAAAAAATAATAGAATGAAAGAAAAAAAAATCACTCCATAAAATAATAATAAAAAAAAATATGAATGAAAAGAAAATGAAAAAAAAACATCAATAATTTTCACATTTCATAATCTTTCACTTTTTTGTTTTTTTCATTTATATACAAACAACATTTTTTTTTAACAAATTTTCAGAAGGTAATTAATAATAAGATAAAATTAAAGCTATTTCTATTATCTTTAATCTAACCAAACATTTATATTCTATCACATAACCCCTTTCACCTCTCTCTCTCTTTCTCTCTCTCTCTCTTTTTTAATAGGTATGTGAAATAGAGAGAATTAGAGAGAGAGAGAAAGAGAGAGAGTGAGAGAGAGGTAAAGAGAGGACGTGGGATTAATGTGAGCTATCTTTCTTTTTCCCACAGGTCAACATCAACTGAAATAGCGGAGATAGAGACAGTGCTGTAGAGAGAGAGAGAGAGAGAGAGAGAGAGAGAATATACAGAATGAAAAAATAGAAAAGAAACAAACTTATGTAAGTATATAAAGTATATTATAAGATTTTATGTACATGAAAAAAACGCACACGAACACATACATACATACATACATACATACAGATACTCATGTGTACTTACATCCCACAGCGGTGCACACAGGTAGACATTTCTGAACTGTGTGTACGTATATATTACTTACGTACACATGACCTGAATATCTATGTATGTATGTATGTATGTATGCATGTAATAATATAGATAACGAATATGTATACATAACCAAAAAATATATATATATATGTATGTATATGTATATGTATGTACGTAAAGAAAACGGAGCCATGTGTACATAGGCCTAACACGTAAAAAGCACGCACATGAATGTTGATAATAATAATAATAATAATAATAATAATAATGTTAATAATAATAATAATGATGTTAGTCAATGTTTTATATCAATGTTGAAATAATGTTTAAGAAGAAGGGAACGGTGTGTGTGTGTGTGTGTGTGTGTGTGTGTGTGTGTGTGTGTGTGTGTGTGTAGAAGAAGAGAAGGATAGAGGAGGAGGAGGAGGAGAGAAGATAAGAAGGAAGAGAGGAAGGAAAGAATAAGAAAAAAATGTGATGAGAAAGAAAGAAAGAAAAATAGAAAATGAAATAATAATTCTCTACATTTATTTATTTATTTATTTATTTATTTATTTATTTATTTATTTTTTTTTAATGTTTTGAAATAATACAACATTGTCAGCTTTTTTACTTGTTTAATTTTGAGTGAAATTATATTATAGTCTGACAAATATTTTCTTTAAAGTTATTTATTGGTAAACTATTATTATTATTATATATTATTTTCTTTAATTTTTATAGTATATTTTAAAGGAAGAAAAAATTAATAATAAAATCTCTAAAATCGCGAGAAATGACGAGATTCCACGAGATGACAGAGTATGTATGTATATATGTATGTACGTGTGTGTGTGTGTGGGTGTGTATATGTACGTGTGTGTGCGTCATTACCACGTGTACGTTTACCTATACATAGACGGGGGATACATGCGCTCATACATAACTGAATATGTATATTAATTTTTGTATACATGTAAGTGACACCTGAATGTATGTATGTATGTACGTATATGTATGTATGTATGTATCACTATTACAGGCGTGTGTGTGTGTGTATATGTGTGTGTGTGTGTGTGTGTGTGTGTTCAGGTGTTGCCAGCCAGTGTATTTGTAGGTATTTTCAAAGACAGGTGTGTTCATTAATTAGGCCTACAGGTGTTTAGCTTCACTAATTACCTAATGACGCTAATTAAGTTGACGTGTAGTTAGAGGGAAGATTTCATTCATTCATTCATTCACTTTAAAAAAAAAAATAATAATAATAATAAACCGCGGCTGCTTTCTTTTCTTTCTTTCTTTCTTTTCATTTCTTTTTCTTTCATTTCTTTCTTTTTATTTTAGTGTCTTTGTTATCATTGTCGTGGTCGTCGTCGTCGTCGTCGTTGTTGTTGTTGTTGTTGTTGTTGTTGTTGTTATTGATGTTGTTGGTGTCTCGTGTGTGTGTGTGTGTGTGTGTGTGTGTGTGTGTGTGTGTGTGTTGGCAAGGAAATAATGTCAATGGTTTAATTCAGAAGGAAACTTAGATAAGACATTAGTATTTATGTTTGTATAGAAGAAGAAGAAGAAGAGGAGGAGGAGGAGGAGGAGGAGGAAGAAGAAGAGGAGGAGGAGGAGGAGGAAAACACAGCTAATATTTGTTCTGGTGTTAAGGAGGAAGGAAATTAAGGGAAAAAAGTTATAGACAAAAAGGAAAAAAGTGCTGTTTGTAGAGGAAGGGAAAAAAAAGTGTTTGTTTGTGTTCTTCG
>JAPQNM010000034.1:3402417-3407417 GCA_029783475.1 Metacarcinus magister
AAGCGGTTAGGAGCAATAAGAAGCAGTTAGGAGCGGTAATGACAGGAGAGGAGCGGAGGTTGTGTTAGTTGACTCGTAAAATTGAAAGTTGGTTTGATAATTGAATGAAAATCTGACGTCACATAAATTACATGAAATAATTTAGTTTTTTTTTATTTATTTTGTATTCATATTGACCAGATGTGTAAATGTAATGTGTGTGAAAGTATTTTGAAATGTTTGTGATAGAAATATGACTTTAATACTAATAGATATTTGTATTTATATTTGTCAACGTGTTTCTGAGGTGTGTGAGAGTTTTTGAAATGTTAGAAATGTATTGAAAAGTATAATAATTAGAATCATCACAATAATTAAACTGTATTGGAAATGTTTTTATTATTTATATTGTATTTTAAAAGTGTTTAGTTAATGGAAAGTTTGAAAGATTGTATTGAAATGTTAAAAAAAAATTGATGTTAGAAAAGATTAATTAAGATTGTTAGATAAAGTTTATTGTAAAGATTTATCTAAAGTTTAAAAATATATATATATAAATAGAGAGGAAGTTTTGAAATTTGAAAATATAAAAACTCGTTAAATTTGGAATGATTAGAAAAATATATTGTTGATTTATTTGAAAGTTTAATCGTTTTTATTAATTGATTTCGTTCAGTTATAATTAATTGTTTGAGAAATCACATATATTTTTTTTTTTATATATATATTATAGAATGATGTAATAATTATGTAGCAATAAATAAACTAGTGAAGTGAAGAAGAAGATGAAGAACAAGAAAAAAGAAAAAAGAAAAAAGGAAAAGAAAGAGAAATTGACCGAAGAAAAAAGAAAAAGAAAAAGAGAGACAAAGAAAATTAAAAAGAGAGAAAAAGAAAGAAGATAAGATAAAGAAGAAGATAAAAATAACCTATACATAATCAACCCGGCTTTTTATACATACATAAATATCACTTAGGCCTAAATAATAATAATAATAATAATATACATACATACATGTGTGCGTATGCTTGTAACCTTGCCAAATGTATGAATATTTCTTTTATATATATATACATGTGTGTAATTCATTATTTTCAGAGCAAACCAAAAACTTTCACATAATTTTTTAAGTTCAAAACATAATGTAAAAAAAAAAAATAATAAAAAATGAAAAAAAAATTATGAACAAAAACTATAAAAAAAAATTAATCTATGTATAGAGAAAAAAAAGGTGCTGAAAAAAGCCATAGAAATCGAAAAGAAAAGGGAAAAAAAAAATATTAATATGGCTTTTCCTAATATACATCTTTGCCTTTTTCAACTCCGAGCTTTTTTTGGCCTTGATAAAACTAAACAGAAAGAGGTATAAGGTTTAAATAAATAAATAAATAAAAAATAAAAAATCTATATATATAAACACATACCTACCTAGGCCTCTTCACTTAGGTCTATCTGCTCATTTTTTGGTCAATCTTGTCTCCTCGGGTATATACTAAGCCGCCTAAATGTTAGTTCATACTTGTGTCTCTTTGTTGTCTAAAAAAAATAATAATAATGATGATGATGTCACCGCTCAAAGAAAACGGGAAATAGATGCAAAGAAAACGTAGTATGGGAGGGTCACTATTATATTCTAGTTTTTTTTTATTTATTTATTTATTTTGTTTATAGAGAATGATGTTAAAATATTTGATTATTTTTCTTTTATTGAGAATGATAGAAAATTATTATTATTATTATTATTATTATTATCTTTCAATTTTATTTGCTTTATTTATTTATTTATTTATTTAGTGAGAATGTTCAAATATTATGATTATATTTCAATCTTTTCTTCCTATTTACTTTTATTTTACTATTTTTTTATGATAGTTAGTGTCAAAGTTTCTCGTTTTCTACATATAATCATTTTCTTTTTATAATAGTTTGTGGTAGCGTCAAGGTGCTTCTCGTTTTCTATATATTACCATTTTCTTTTTATAATAGTAATAGCGTCAAAGTGTTTCCCGTTTTCTATATATTACCATTTTCTTTTTATAATAGTAATAGCGTCAAAGTGTTTCCCGTTTTCTATATATTACCATTTTCTTTTTATAATAGTAATAGCGTCAAAGTGTTTCCCGTTTTCTTTGCAGCGTGTTTAAGTGTCACTGTACTAAACCTTACTCCGTTTTCTCTTTCGCTTCCCTCAAGTGTTTATATCGATACTACTATAACGTGAATGTATGTACACACACGTCATCTCTGTGTACGTGTGTGTGCGTGTAGCTGCAGGAAAACACACACACACACACACACACACACTCACACACACATTGCCTCGCTGTGTGTACCTATGTGTATTTTTACGTGTGCGTGTGTGTGTGTGTGTGTGTAGGTGTGATACATACATGCGTACATATGCCAAGAGAGAGGAAGGAGAAGGAGGAATAGAAGGGAATTGTATTGTTTTTTTATTTGTTTGTTTGTTTTGTATGTTCGTGACTTTTCCTTCAATTTTTAGTCATCAATTTTCCTTCAATTTTTGGTCATCATTTTCATTATTTAGTTTATGTTTTTTTGTTTACTACTACTACTACTACTACTATTACTATTACTATTAGGTACTACTACTACTACTACTACCACTGTACTACTACTATTGCTACTACTACTACTACTACTCCTACTACTACTACTATTACTACTACTACTACTACTACTACTATAGGTACTTGCTTGTTTTTAGAAAGTGTATTAGTACTATAATGGACCTAGTATGTATGTATGTATGTGTGTATGTATGTGTGTGTGTGTGTGTGTGTGTGGTTGTGTGTGTGCGTGTGTGCGTGTGTGTGTACTATGTAGGTTATGGGGAAGCCACGCTCACTGCTGGGGTCAAGGTCAAGGTCACGTGTTTGACCTCACTTGACCTGGCTTAGTATAGTCTGTTTGTGCTCTCGCCTCTTTGTCTGTCTGTTAATCTGTCTATCTGTCTGTTTATCTGTCTATCTGTTTGTCTGTGTGTATTCATTTGATTTGTGTATTTTTTTTGTTTTATTTTGTCTCTACACCCACACTTACTCTCTCTTTTTTTCTTTCTTTCTCTCTATATATTTATTTATTTATTTATTTCATCTATTTATTTATTTATTTTTTTTTAATCTGAGAAGTCATAATTTATTCACATATATCACTTTATTTTTTATTCATTTATTTGTATTTTCATTATTTTTTTTGTATGCAACATTATAAAAAAAAAATTGATGATGTTCTATTATTATCTATTTTATAACGTCAATATTGTAATTTCATCTTAGTGTATCTATTTATTTATTTATTTATTTATTCATTTACATATTCCTTCATTTATTATTCATTTTTCCAGTTATATAATCTTCGTATTAATAACTATAAACAAACTTCTTATTTCTCATACATTTTCATTTCTTGGACTCACTAATTTACCTCGACGAACTTATCTTTGCATTTCCCTTCCCTAATTATCACTTTATCAACATTATATCTTCTAATTAACACTTTATTTTTACCACACCGTCACCACACTTTCCCTTCCCTTCCACATTTACTTAAACATTCCACTTTTCACATATTTTCTTCACTTGCAATCATTACTCCTCAATTTACTTATCATTACTTAAGTCACACCTTTAAACCCACTTAGCAGCTTCCATTTTCTTTCAACATTTCTAATACACTTAAACTTCCCACATTTTCTTCCCTTACACTCATTAACGTATCAATTCATTTACTAATACTTTAGTCACCCTTTCAAACCCCACGCAGCAGCTTCCCGTTTTCCCTCGAGGCACAGTAAGAACCCTGGTGCCCCCGTTTTCTGTTGCATCATGGCAGCGAGGGGGCACTTAGCAGGGTAGCCAGCCAGCAATACACTTAATAAGGTGTATATCTGTCCATATTACTGAACTGGGAGCAAGATTCGTGATGGTAGACTCAGATATTTTCACTTTTTTTCCCTCTGCTCGTGTCCTGGGAAACAATAATTACCTCAGAATGGTTCATATTGTAGGTTAACAGGCTAACTACCACGCCTAACTACCTAACTGCCTCGTTGGTTGGCTGGTTGGGTCTCCTGTTCACTTATCTTGCTCGTAGGTGTCAGTCCATTGCAGCCAAATGAGTATATATATAAATAGTAATTGTAGGAAAGAGAAATATAAATATATATATTGAAATGTTAATATTGTAACCCTTATATATATAAAGAAATGAATATATATATATATATAATACGTGTTGATTATTTTTTTTTAATCTCTGTCTTCATATTCGTTTTCTTTTCTTGTTTTTCTGGTTTAAGTTTTATTTATTATTATTATTTGATCTGGAGTCAATTTGAAGGAGAAATTGAAACAGTTTTTAACCTTGTCAGTCAATGTTTCACTTACTTAACTTAACATAACTTTACTTCACTTAACTTTACTTATAAACTCACTAACTCACTTTCTCTGTTGTGTCTCCAGTTCACTGAAGGTGGCAACGAAAAGCATGTTATTGTTGTTGTTATTTTTATATGGTATGTTGTTGTAATACGTCGAGTTTATAATAATATTAATAAAAGTATTCTTGTGTCTCGTCCTTTCCTTCTTCTCCTCCTCCTCATCCTTCCCTCCTTTCTTCCTTATATCCTTCCCCCTTTCCTTCTTCCGCCTCTGAGGTGAAATGTGGCGTCCAAGTCATGCATATTAATCATTCTCATTAAGTCTGGCTCAATATGGCCGCGTAATATATTCGAGAAAGCTTGAAGAATGAGATAAATTAATATGTAAACACCAAACACAATCTAATAACTCCCTCCGCCTTCGCAACGGGGAACAAAAGAAAAACAACTTCTAAAACACACTTATTCTTCTCCCCGGGACTTACAGGATGGTTTGTGGTGTTTCCTCAGGGTTATGGAGGCGTTGATGTATAGTCTGTCGAAGGTAAGACTAACGTAACCCAAAAGGAAAGAGTAAAAATGAAGAAAAATAAATACGACTTGTTCCAATATTTCTCA
>JAPQNM010000034.1:3422417-3427417 GCA_029783475.1 Metacarcinus magister
TCTCTCTCTCTCTCTCTCTCTCTCTCTCTCTCTCTCTCTCTCTCTCTCGCCGTTTAATTAGTAGTGTTATAGTTCAAATATATTTCCTTAGTTTCCCTTTGGGTGTGTTTTTTCCCCTCTCAGCCTTCACCTACAGCCTTAGTTTCCCCTCGTTTTCTGACCCCTCCCCCCCCCCTGGTTCCCCCCTTACCCCCTTTCCTTTTTCCCCTTTCCCCTACTCTCTCATCCCCTTCCCTCAAACTTCCCCTCTTTCCCCTCTTCCTCCTCTCTTTCCCCTCTCCCTCTCCCTCACCTCTTCCCTTCCTCTCTATCCTTCCTCCCCTCTCCTCTCCTCTATTCTCCCTTTCCCCTCAAACCTCCCCTCTTTCCCTTCTTCCTCCTCTCTTTCCCCTCTCCCTCTCCCTCACCTCTTCCCTTCCTCTCTATCCTTCCTCCCCTTCCCCTCTCCTCTTTTCTCCCCTTTCCTTCCCTTCTATTCTCCCTTCTCCTCTCCCCTATCCCTTTCCTTCCCCTCTACTCTCCCCTCCCTTCCCCTCCCCTTCCATTCCCTCCCCTCCCTTCCCCTCTTCTCCTCCCCCTGCCACACCCTGCCAGCCTCTTCGTGTAAATAAGTAACCTCATTAACGGAGGAAGACTGTCTCCTCCTCCTCCTCCTCCTCCTCCTCCTCCTCCTCCTCCTCTTCTTCTTCTTGATTAGCCTCGATGTGTTAGTGGAATGTTGTATTAATTTGATTTATTGCCAGAAATGTAAATGAATTAGCAATTAAGTTTTTTTTATTCCTTCGTTTTTCTGGGTTTTTTCTTTCTTTTTCTTTTAATTGTTTTCATTGATTCTCTTTTTTTTGATGAATTTATTAATGTCTGTTGCATATTGTCATCACCTTTCCAATAAATGTAATACTTATGAAGAATATTGAAGTTTTGTGAAAGAAATGAATGTATAATACTTTACACTCGTATATCTATAATTACATTTCACTATAGCTCAACAGAACGAGTGTTTCTTGCTCTTTGTTTTATATTCAATACGTTTTTTAGGTAATTATTATAGTTATTTCAAAATATATGATTTATGTAATTGTCCATTTTGTGGTCCGTAAATTCCACCTGAATTGAGGTTGAAATAGTGTTTTCCCATTTTACTACGTCAATATTAGTCCTACAGGAAAATTGTATAGAAGTAAAGTTATGGAGTTTGATAATGTCTATCTCCTATAGTCATCATTTTTCCAATAACTTTAATATTTATGAAGAAAATTAAGGTTTTGTGAAAGAAATTAATGCATAATACTTTACACTCCTACATCTATAATTACATTCCAATTCCATTTCACTATAGCTCAATAGAACGGGCGTCTCCTGCTCTTTCTTTTATATTATATACGTTTTTTACGTAAACCCCAAACATTTCGAGTTATTTCAAAATATATGATTTATGTAAAAAATTCTAAGGGTGTACCCTACAAAATTTCATGAAAATTTCCACACCTCCGAATTTCATGAAAATTGCTACAATGAGGTTCTGGGTCATGCTGATCACGAATCTGGACTTAGTTTTGTCATTACTATAATATTTGGATTTTCCATTTTGTGGCCCGTAAATTCCACCAGAATTGAGGTCGAAAAAGTTTTTTCTCATTTTGCTACATAAATATTAGTCCTACAAGTAAGTTATATAGAAGTAAAGTTGTGGAGTTTGATAATATCTATCTCATACTGTCATAATTTTTCCAATAACTCTAATACTTATGAAGAAATTTTGAATTATGTGAAAGAAATTAATGCATAATACTTTTCACTCCTACATCTATAATAATATTTTAATTCCATATCACTATAGCTCAATAGAACGGCCGTCTCCTACTCTTTCTTTTATATTCTCTACGTTTTTTACGTAAACCCCAAACATTTCGAGTTATTTCAAAATATGTGATTTATCTAAATAATTCTAAGGGTGTACCCTACAAAATTTCATGAAAATTTCCACACCTCCGAATCTCCTGTAAATTGATACAATAAGGTTTTCGGTCATGCTGAACACGAATCTGGAATTAGTTTTGTCATTACAATAATATTTTGTATTTTCCATTTTGTGGCCCGTAAATTCCACCAGAATTGAGGTCGAAGGAGTTTTTTCTCATTTTACTACGTAAATATTAGTCCTACAGGAAAATTGCACATATATAAAGTTATGGAGTTTGATAATGTCTATCTCATACTGTCATCAGATTTCCAATAACTCTAATACTTATGAAGAAAATTAGAATTATGTGTAAGATATTATTGCATAATACTTTACACTGCTACATCTTTAATTACTTCCCAATTTCAATTTCCTATAGCTGAATAGAACGGGCGTCTTCTGTTCTTTCTTTTATATTCAATACGTTTTTTACGTAAACCCCAAACATTTCGAGTTATTTCAAAATATATGATTTATGTAAAAAATTCTAAGGGTGTACCCTACAAAATTTCATGAAAATTTCCACACCTCCGAATCTCATGAAAATTGTTACAATGATGTTTTCGGTCATGCTGAACACGAATCTGGACTTATTTTCATCATTACTATAATATCAAACTATTTCACCCTTGCTTGCCTAATAACAATAATGAAATAACCATTATTTAACTTTGCTGGGGGTGGGGGGTGGGGGGGGGGCACCATGAAACAAAAAGTACACATTACTCTAGACATGTATATATGGTATTTGAAACAAGAACATATATACATACAATAGTGTTTATGTATCAATGCATAATGGTTATATTCAAGTGACTCTGCTAGCTAGAATGTCTGGCGGCAGCAACATCATCTTCCTTGTCTGCTCCCTTCACCCACTGTTCAACTTCCTCCGCCTTTGTTTCAACGGTCAAGTTATTATGAACAAACATCATCATTATCAACGCACATACTCACTTGGTTGACATTGTTGACCTCAAGTAAGCGTTCACAAGTCTCACTCTACTCATACTGGATCTAAAGGGGATCTAAATATATACGGAAAGTGTGTAGTAGTAGTAGTAGTAGTAGTAGTAGTAGTATATCTTTATTCTATTATATACCATTTCATCTGTAATTTAATGAAGCTACCCCATAATTGACTCCGTTTTCTTTGGTGAGTTATAAAAGAAAATGAAAACGTTTATGGGATAACATTTATATACAAACTATCTCATTATTATTATTATTATTATTGTTATATTATTTGTTGAGAATGGGAAGGTAATGTAGTGATTCTTGCCGCTGTGCTCATCTCCGTTTCCCATATCCTCTAAAATAGCTACTTATTGTTTATTTAGTAAGTTAAGTAAATAGAGAGAGAGAGAGAGAGAGAGAGAGAGAGAGAGAGAGAGAGAGAGAGAGAGAGCTGTCAGTCGGGCACGTGCAAGGAGAGATGCACGTGCCCTCTGTAACAAACACGCCTCTCTCTCTCTCTCTCACATACAAAACAAACAAATAATACACCATTTCTAGACATTACACACCACCATTTTTTTTTATTCCCACAGAGAGAGAGAGAGAGAGAGAGAGAGAGAGAGAGAGAGAGAGAGAGAGAGAGAGAGAGAGAGAGACAGAGAGACAGAGAGACAGACACACGTACGCCCCCTCTGCCTTCCAGGACGCCACTGGACTAGACTGGATCAATGCTTTGCCATCGCGTTTGCGTATACAAAAAAAATAAAGGAACGGAAAAGTTGCCAGATACCACCAGGCGACATAACTTCCCTTCACTTTATACACTCTTATTATACATCTACCTTTAAGAAATACATCACACGCCTACTTTATACACGAAGGTCAAAGGGTACGATGTATACACTACTTCCTGTATACATTATTTCCTTTAGTTTAGTGATATAACGCGTTCCTTTAGGGTAGTTTATGGATGGATAGCGTAAAGGAATCACTGGCATTGTGTTGCGTGTGTGTGTGTGTGTGTGTGTGCGTGTGTGTTGCGTGCGTGTGTTGCGTTGCGTTGTGTGGTGTTGCTAAGCTATCGATCGTATCCATTCTAACTTGACGGCGGTAACAGTTCCTTTAGCCTCTTTTTGAAAATACCTCTACAGACAGACATAACCTAAAGGAACAATAAAGTGCACTAATAATAATAATAAACAGCTAAAAGAACGCTGGATTTACATATTTAAAAGTGGAATGACTCAACAATATTATACGTGGACGAGGTAAAGATATTGAATGTTAAAGAGAGAAAGAGAGAGAGAGAGAGAGAGAGAGAGAGAGAGAATTAGAGAGAAAAGAGAAAGAGAGAGGGAGCGAGAGAGAGAGGTACATCACTGCCAGACGTACGATAACTCCTCCCCACTGATCCTCCCTATCTTCCTTCCATCACGTCTCATCTATTCAACTTTTACGTAAGAATATAAACACGTTAAATAATACTTAATAAATACTATTACTACACTTATATATTACTTACATTACTTATATATTTAAATCTACCTCGTACGGTCTGCTATAGTCACCCTCTCAATGGCGTCTGTCTGAGCCCAACATATCGTACTGCACTTGGGTCAGAGGGGAGAGACGGAGAGACGGAGAGAAAGAGAGAGAGTGAGTGAGAGAGAGTGAGAGAGAGAGAGACACACATAGACACACACTGGTTATATCCTACACCCATATCCTCCTAGTTATCCTACGAGACAAGTTAAGATAAGGATATTTTTGAAAGGAAAGAAATATTTGAAAAAAGTTGAAATATTATTAGTGTTTCCCCTCTTCTTCCTCTTCCTCTTCCTCTTCCTCTTCCTCCTCCTCCTCCTCTTCCACCTGTGCAGTTCGGCATCAGCCATGTGGTTCTATGACTGTCTGGGCGTGGCTCGTGTGCACCAAATAACAGCCGTGTGCGTTTTTATGTACGTGTTTAGATAAGGGAGAGAGATAAGGTGGAGAGAGAGGGGAGAGGAGAGAACGTGATAAAGATGGGAGGACAAAGATGGTGGTGAAGGAAGGAAGCAGTGAGGAAGGAGTGATAAAG
>JAPQNM010000034.1:3434917-3445499 GCA_029783475.1 Metacarcinus magister
TTATTTATTTTTATCATTAATATTTATTTTTATCATTAATATATATTTTTATCATTAATATATATTTTTATCATTAATATTTATTTATATCATTAATATATATTTTTATCATTAATATATATTTTTATCATTAATATTTATTTTTATCATTAATATATATTTTTATCATTAATATTTATTTTTTATCATTATTATCTATTTTTATCATTAATATTTATTTTTATCGTTATTATTTATTTTTATCATTAATATTTATTTTTATCATTAATATTTATTTTTATCATTAATATTTATTTTTATCATTAATATATATTTTTATCATTAATATATATTTTTATCATTAATATATATTTTTATCATTAATATTTATTTTTTTCATTAATATATATTTTTATCATTAATATTTATTTTTATCATTAATATTTATTTTGTATCATTAATATATATTTTTATCATTAATATATATTTTTATCATTAATATTTATTTTTATCATTAATATTTACTTTTTATCATTAATATATATTTTTATCATAAATATATATTTTTATCATTAATATATATTTTTATCATTAATATTTATTTTTATCATTAATATATATTTTTATCATTAATATATATTTTTATCATTAATATTTATTTTTATCATTAATATATATTTTTATCATTAATATTTAATTTTTATCATTAATATTTATTTTTTATCATTAATATATATTTTTATCATTAATATATATTTTTATCATTAATAGATATTTTTATCATTAATATTTATTTTGATCATTAATATATATTTTTTTATCATTATTATTTATTTTTATCATTAATATTTATTTTTATCGTTATTATTTATTTTTATCATTAATATTTATTTTTATCATTAATATTTATTTTTATCATTAATATTTATTTTTATCATTAATATATATTTTTATCATTAATATATATTTTTATCATTAATATTTATTTTTATCATTAATATATATTTTTATCATTAATATATATTTTTATCATTAATATTTATTTTTATCATTAATATATATTTTTATCATTAATATTTATTTTTATCATTATTATTTATTTTTATCATTAATATTTATTTTTATCATTATTATTTATTTTTATCATTAATATTTATTTTTATCATTAATATTTATTTTTATCATTAATATTTTTTTATCATTAATATATATTTTTATCATTAATATTTATTTTTATCATTAATATTTATTTTTATCATTAATATATATTTTTATCATTATTATATATTTTTATCATTAATATTTATTTTTATCATTAATATATATTTTTATCATTAATATTTATTTTTATTATTAATATATATTTTTATCATTAATATATATTTTTATCATTAATATTTATTTTTATCATTAATATATATTTTTATCATTAATATTTATTTTTATCATTATTATTTATTTTTATCATTAATATTTATTTTTATCGTTATTATTTATTTTTATCATTAATATTTATTTTTATCATTAATATTTATTTTTATCATTAATATATATTTTTATCATTAATATATATTTTTATCATTAATATATATTTTTATCATTAATATTTATTTTTATCATTAATATATATTTTTATCATTAATATATATTTTTATCATTAATATTATTTTTATCATTAATATTTATTTTTATCATTAATATTTATTTTTATCATTAATATATATTTTTATCATTAATATATATTTTTATCATTAATATTTATTTTTATCATTAATATATATTTTTATCATTAATATTTATTTTATTATATTTATTTTATCATTAATATTTATTTTTATCATTAATATTTATTTTTATCATTAATATTTATTTTTATCATTAATATTTATTTTTATCATTAATATTTATTTTTATCATTAATATTATTTTTATCATTAATATTTATTTTTATCATTAATATTTATTTTTATCATTAATATATATTTTTATCATTAATATTATTTTTATCATTAATATTTATTTTTATCATTAATATTTATTTTTATCATTAATATTTATTTTTATCATTAATATATATTTTTATCATTAATATATATTTTTATCATTAATATTTATTTTTATCATTAATATTTATTTTTATCATTAATATTTATTTTTATCATTAATATATATTTTTATCATTAATATATATTTTTATCATTAATATTTATTTTTATCATTAATATTATTTTTATCATTAATATTTATTTTTATCATTAATATATATTTTTATCATTAATATTTATTTTTATCATTAATATTTATTTTTATCATTAATATTTATTTTTATCATTAATATTTATTTTTATCATTAATATATATTTTTATCATTAATATATATTTTTATCATTAATATTTATTTTTATCATTAATATATATTTTTATCATTAATATTTATTTTTATCATTAATATTTATTTTTATCATTAATATTTATTTTTATCATTAATATTTATTTTTATCATTAATATTTATTTTTATCATTAATATTTATTTTTATCATTAATATTTATTTTTATCATTAATATTTATTTTTATCATTAATATTTATTTTTATCATTAATATATATTTTTATCATTAATATATATTTTTATCATTAATATATATTTTTATCATTAATATTTATTTTTATCATTAATATATATTTTTATCATTAATATTTATTTTTATCATTAATATTATTTTTATCATTAATATTTATTTTTATCATTAATATATATTTTTATCATTAATATTTATTTTTATCATTAATATATATTTTTATCATTAATATTTATTTTTATCATTAATATATATTTTTATCATTAATATTTATTTTTATCATTAATATTTATTTTTATCATTAATATTTATTTTTATCATTAATATATATTTTTATCATTAATATTTATTTTTATCATTAATATATATTTTTATCATTAATATTTATTTTTATCATTAATATATATTTTTATCATTAATATTTATTTTTATCATTAATATTTATTTTTTATCATTAATATTATTTTTATCATTAATATATATTTTTATCATTAATATATATTTTTATCATTAATATTTATTTTTATCATTAATATTTATTTTTATCATTAATATTTATTTTTATCATTAATATTTATTTTTATCATTAATATTTATTTTTATCATTAATATATATTTTTATCATTAATATATATTTTTATCATTAATATTTATTTTTATCATTAATATATATTTTTTATCATTAATATATATTTTTATCATTAATATATATTTTTATCATTAATATTTATTTTTATCATTAATATTTATTTTTATCATTAATATTTATTTTTATCATTAATATTTATTTTTATCATTAATATTTATTTTTATCATTAATATTATTTTTATCATTAATATTTATTTTTATCATTAATATTTATTTTTATCATTAATATATATTTTTATCATTAATATTTATTTTTATCATTAATATATATTTTTATCATTAATATATATTTTTATCATTAATATTTATTTTTATCATTAATATTTATTTTTATCATTAATATTTATTTTTATCATTAATATTTATTTTTATCATTAATATTTATTTTTATCATTAATATTTATTTTTATCATTAATATATATTTTTATCATTAATATTTATTTTTATCATTAATATATATTTTTATCATTAATATATATTTTTATCATTAATATTATTTTTATCATTAATATTTATTTTTATCATTAATATATATTTTTATCATTAATATTTATTTTTATCATTAATATTTATTTTTATCATTAATATATATTTTTATCATTAATATATATTTTTATCATTAATATTTATTTTTATCATTAATATTTATTTTTATCATTAATATTTATTTTTATCATTAATATATATTTTTATCATTAATATTTATTTTTATCATTAATATATATTTTTATCATTAATATTATTTTTATCATTAATATATATTTTTATCATTAATATATATTTTTATCATTAATATTTATTTTTATCATTAATATATATTTTTATCATTAATATTTATTTTTATCATTAATATATATTTTTATCATTAATATATATTTTTATCATTAATATATATTTTTATCATTAATATATATTTTTATCATTAATATATATTTTTATCATTAATATTTATTTTTATCATTAATATATATTTTTATCATTAATATTTATTTTTATCATTAATATTTATTTTTATCATTAATATATATTTTTATCATTAATATATATTTTTATCATTAATATTTATTTTTATCATTAATATTTATTTTTATCATTAATATATATTTTTATCATTAATATTTATTTTTATCATTAATATATATTTTTATCATTAATATATATTTTTATCATTAATATTTATTTTTATCATTAATATATATTTTTATCATTAATATTTATTTTTATCATTAATATATATTTTTATCATTAATATTTATTTTTATCATTAATATTTATTTTTATCATTAATATTTATTTTTATCATTAATATATATTTTTATCATTAATATTTATTTTTATCATTAATATTTATTTTTATCATTAATATATATTTTTATCATTAATATTTATTTTTATCATTAATATTTATTTTTATCATTAATATATATTTTTATCATTAATATATATTTTTATCATTAATATTTATTTTTATCATTAATATTTATTTTTATCATTAATATATATTTTTATCATTAATATATATTTTTATCATTAATATTTATTTTTATCATTAATATTTATTTTTATCATTAATATATATTTTTATCATTAATATTATTTTTATCATTAATATTTATTTTTATCATTAATATTTATTTTTATCATTAATATATATTTTTATCATTAATATTTATTTTTATCATTAATATTATTTTTATCATTAATATATTTTTATCATTATATTATTTTTATCATTAATATATATTTTTATCATTAATATTTATTTTTATCATTAATATTTATTTTTATCATTAATATTTATTTTTATCATTAATATTTATTTTTATCATTAATATATATTTTTATCATTAATATTTATTTTTATCATTAATATTTATTTTTATCATTAATATTTATTTTTATCATTAATATTTATTTTTATCATTAATATTTATTTTTATCATTAATATTATTTTTATCATTAATATTTATTTTTATCATTAATATTTATTTTTATCATTAATATTTATTTTTATCATTAATATTTATTTTTATCATTAATATTTATTTTTATCATTAATATATATTTTTATCATTAATATTTATTTTTATCATTAATATTTATTTTTATCATTAATATTTATTTTTATCATTAATATTTATTTTTATCATTAATATTTATTTTTATCATTAATATTTATTTTTATCATTAATATTTATTTTTATCATTAATATTTATTTTTATCATTAATATTTATTTTTATCATTAATATATATTTTTATCATTAATATATATTTTTATCATTAATATATATTTTTATCATTAATATATATTTTTATCATTAATATATATTTTTATCATTAATATTTATTTTTATCATTAATATTTATTTTTATCATTAATATATATTTTTATCATTAATATATATTTTTATCATTAATATATATTTTTATCATTAATATTTATTTTTATCATTAATATTATTTTTATCATTAATATTTATTTTTATCATTAATATTATTTTTATCATTAATATTTATTTTTATCATTAATATATATTTTTATCATTAATATATATTTTTATCATTAATATTTATTTTTATCATTAATATTTATTTTTATCATTAATATATATTTTTATCATTAATATATATTTTTATCATTAATATATATTTTTATCATTAATATTTATTTTTATCATTAATATATATTTTTATCATTAATATATATTTTTATCATTAATATATATTTTTATCATTAATATATATTTTTATCATTAATATATATTTTTATCATTAATATATATTTTTATCATTAATATATATTTTTATCATTAATATATATTTTTATCATTAATATTTATTTTTATCATTAATATATATTTTTATCATTAATATACAAACACATTTACCTCCTTGATAACATACACACACATGCACATACCGTCCTCATCCTCCTCTTCCTCTTCTTCCTCCTCCTCCTCCTCCTCCTCCTCCTGCCAGGGTAAATCATACACCAAGGACCTTCACCTCATCTTCACTCTTAGCTTCCCGCACTTTTGCATTTCATTGAACATTCTCAGAATTAACTTTTGATTCACTATGAAATTAGGATTCAAGATGTTGATTATAGTGCGATGGTGCACGCTGCCGTTGTTGGCGGCGTGCACCACCCTGCCCGGCCCCCACCAGGGCATTGACGACATGCAGGAGCTGCCGGCCCTCAGCCGCAGCGATCCCCTGCAGGACAAGCTCCCCTTCGAAGAGGGGGTAGCCCGCCTTGTGGACATTGTCCGCATGGCTAAGGACGACCTCCTCAAGGAGCGTCAGGCGCTGAAGGGCGTGCTCACTGTGCGCGACCTGCAGTCCGATGCCCTTGAGGAGTTGCAGAAGGACTTCAACGTCCTTGCGGCTGACCATGCTGCTGTGGTTAATGACCACTTGGCACTCAAGAAAGAACATGACCTTGTGGTTAATGACCACAAGGTTCTGAAGGATAAACATGACCTTGTGGTTAATGACCACGAGGTCTTGCTGAAAGACCACTATGGTCTGTTAAAGGACCATAAGGTTCTATTGTCAGACCGCAGGGTCTTGAAGGACAGCTTCAATGCTGTTTATATGGACTACAAGGTCCTTTTATCTGACCACGACGCTTTGGCGAAGGACCACCTGGTCACTGTGGCAGACAAGAAGGCCTTGAAGGACAACCACACTGCTGTGGTTAGGGACCACCAGGTCCTACTGGAAGACTACAACACTGTGTCTAAGACCATAACGGTTCTTGCGGTACACCACATTAATGTGGCGCAGAACTGTATGGGTATATTGTCAGACCACCAGGTCTTGAAAGAAGAGTATGACCTTTTGGTTAAGGACCGGCGGGTCCTACGGGAAGACCACTACGGTCTAATCGAGGACCTTAAAGTCTTGCTGGCAGGCCGTAAGGTCTTGAAGAAGAATCATGATCTTTTGAATAGGGACCACCAGGTCCTACTGGAAGACCACTACGGTGTGCTGCAGGACTATCAAGTCTTGCTGGCAGACTGGAAGGGGTTGAAGAAAAACCATGACCTTGTGGTTAATGACCACACGAAGGTTGTGTCAGAGCTTAGTAGTGTGCGTCAACAGCACGCAGCACTGCAAGGTCTGCTGAAGAACAACAAGGACGACCTTCGGGTTGTTCTGAAGGAGAAGGAAGCTTTGGCAACAGAGCTGAACAAGAAACTGGACCAAAATGTCAACTTGAACAGACGGTTGAACTTGGTCCAGAACCGCATGGATGAAGCTGCCACTATGGTCCAGAGTATCTCAGATCAGTGGAAGGTGACTGCAGCGACGCAGCGACTCGAGTATCAGACACTCGAGACTCGCCACCAGGAATTGGAATGGCACCACGCCCAGTGCCTTGATGAACTACAAAGACTAGAAATGCTGAAAGATGCAGAAGCTAGCAATGATCTACAAGGCTCACAACCAAGTGAGAGTCACGAACAAAGTCACAACGAACCAATCGTGGTATCTAAAACACACGTAGACAAACACGTAAAGATTAAACCCACTTGGAAAGACTTTATGAAGTCCATCGAGGACTTAAGGAAAACTATACATGACAAGGAAGAATTATGATGACAAGAAAAGTCTGTTTACTCATATGACTTTTCAATTACTTTCCTAAAAGAAATGTACTGTGTATTTTAGTATTGCATTTTCTTGTTTATTTACTAATTTACTAATTGATTAATTGATTAGTTCATTCACTTATATATTTATCAGTCAGTCAGTCAGTCAGTCGTGTGTGTGTGTGTGTGTGTGTGTGTGTGTTTTGTTAACGTCTGTCTGTTTATCTATCTATCTCTATCTATTTTTTAACCTCCTCCTCCTCCTCCTCCTCTTCCTCCTCCTTCTCCTCCTCCTCCATAACTGATTATGTAAATACCGATCTCACAAGCACCACTCGTAACAATGGCTTCATAATCATTGGTAAGCGTTATAGATCGAATGAAGCGAATCACTTTTTCTTCAATAGAATCGTGAATATTTAGAATTCTCTCCCAGCACAAATAGTTAACAGTATCACAATTGAATCATTTAAGAAGAAACCCGATAAGCATTTAGCATCTATTCACCAAATTGAGTATTTCATTGATGTGTAATTTTTTTTTCTATCTCCATAGAAATAGACGTAGATTAGTTTTGTTTTTCTTACTTTCCTATATAAATTCCATGATAGTTTGTCTATGCTATATGGTATCGCTTTCTCTTCCGGCCACCTTCGGCTGGAGGGAGGAGTCTTCTGTTTTGCTGTCCTCCTCCTCCTCCTCCTCCTCCTCCTCCTCCTCCTCCACAATGTTTTTGACGCGTACGATGAAAGCAGAGCAGTAGATGTCATATATCTGGATTTTCAAAAGGCCTTTGATAAAGTACCTCATCAACGATTGCTTAATAAACTAATGACTCACGGTATCTCTGGTAGCATTTACAATTGGCTTCTGGACTGGCTCTCTGAACGTAAACAGAGAGTAGTCTTAAACGGTGTCTCCTCTCAATGGTTAAACGTAAAAAGTGGCGTACCACAAGGCTCAGTGCTTGGTCCTGTCTTATTCTTGATATATGTTAATGACATAGATGATGGGATCACTTGCAAAATATCGAAATTCGCTGACGATACGAAAATTCTCAGCAAAGTAACTACGACAATTGACAGAGAAGTCTTACAATCAGACCTAGATCGACTAACGTCTTGGGCCAATAAATGGCAAATGAAATTTAACGTTGAAAAATGCAAGGTACTACACATCGGAAGAAATAATGATCACGTTCAGTACTCAATGAATGGTAAATCACTTTCTACAGTAAACAAGGAAAAAGATCTGGGAATCACAATATCAAACGATTTAAAACCCAGTCAACATTGTTCAGAGGTAGTTAAAACTGCTAACAGATTGGTCGGCTTTATTGGGCGTACTTTCGAAAATAAATCAGAAAAAGTCATATTAAAACTGCATAATTCACTAGTACGACACCATCTTGAGTATTGCGTACAGTTTTGGTCCCCATATTACAGAAAGGACATTGACAAACTGGAAAGAGTCCAGCGAAGAATAACAAAAATGATTCCAAGGCTGAAAAATAAACCTTATGAAGAAAGACTTAAAGAACTAAACTTATTCAGCCTAGAAAAACGAAGGATGCGAGGGGATTTAATTGAAATGTTCAAGATAATCAAAGGATTCGATAATATCAATGCAGAAGATTACATTACTTTTGATCGATCAAATATAACAAGAAGACGTCATTCTTTTAAGATTACTGGTAAAAGATTCACATCAAACGAAGCCAAGCACTTCTTTTCCAATCGGATCGTGAACGTTTGGAACTCACTGCCCGCCAATGTCGTCGACAGTAAAACAATTACTACGTTCAAAAATAGACTTGACAAATATTTAGAAGCCAATCCACAACTAAAATACTATCCGTTAACGTAGCAAACTTTGAGTAAGTTCATCCTGATGTACCTAACTTACGAAATGTCGATTCAAAAGACGTCGCTAGTGGCCTGACATCGCTTGCCAGGAAATAGTGGTAGTAGTAGTGGTAGTGACAGTAGTGGTAGCAGTAGTGGTAGTGACAGTAGTGGTAGCAGTAGTGGTAGTGACAGTAGTGGTAGTGACAGTAGTGGTAGCAGTAGTGGTAGTGACAGTCTGGTCTTGGTTGGCCTTCCTTTCCCTGCCAGCCATGGCTGGGTTTGATATTACAGTAATGATGAAAATAAGTCCAGATTCGTGTTCATTTTGACCCAAAACATTATTGTAGAAATTTTCATCACATTCTGAGGTGTGGAAATTTTTCACCAAATTTCCAAGGTGACACCCTTAGATTTTTTTCAAGAATTTACGTTTTTTGAAATAACTCGAAAAATATGAGGTTTACGGGAAAAAAGTATATAATAGTAAAGATAGAGCATGAGACGCCCGTTCTTTTGAGCTATACAGAAATAAAATTGGACTATTGGTTATTGAGAAAATTATACATTTGTGTTTTTCACAAAACTTACACAAAACATTATTTTTTTCTTAAACGGTTCAATATATTTTAAATCTGATATGATATTTAGATAGAGCTCATCAAGCTTAATAAATTTGTATATAAACATTTAAACTGTAGGAGTAATAGTTTCATAGTAAAATGACAAAGAAGATTTCGACCTCAATTCTGGTGGCAAATTTCGGCCCAAAACTGAACAATGCATTTCCGTGACAGTAATGATAAAACTGAGTCCAGATTCCTGATCAACACAACCAAAACACAACAAAAACACAATAAAAACACACTTAGAATAACCTTCACGAGTTTTCAAAATAATAATAAGTTTCAAAATATTAATAAGTTTT
>JAPQNM010000034.1:3465599-3473099 GCA_029783475.1 Metacarcinus magister
CGTGAAGAGAGGGGAAAAGTTGGAGGGAGGGAGGGAGGGGAAGGGTGAGGAAGAGAGGGGAAAAGGTTGCAGTGAGAGGAAGGAAGAGGGAGAGAGGGAGGGGAAAAGAAGGGTAATGGTTGGAGGGGAAGAAGGGAAGGAAGGGGTAAAGAGGGGAAGGGAAGCACACACCCAAAATTTCACCCACCATTTCAAAAAATTTTCACCCCCAAAAATTTTCACCCCAAAAATTTTCACACCTAAAAAAAAAATATCACTCAAAAAAAATATAACACTCAAAAAAAATATCACACTCAAAAAAAATATCACACTCAAAAAAAATATCACACTCAAAAAAAATATCACACTCAAAAAAAATATCACACTCAAAAAAAATATCACACTCAAAAAAAATATATCACACTCAAAAAAAAAATATCACTCAAAAAAAATATCACACTCAAAAAAAATATCACACTCAAAAAAAATATCACACTCAAAAAAAATATCACACTCAAAAAAAATATCACACTCAAAAAAAATATCACACTCAAAAAAAATATCACACTCAAAAAAAATATCACACTCAAAAAAAATATCACACTCAAAAAAAATATCACACTCAAAAAAAATATCACACTCAAAAAAACACCCCCAATAAACCTAACCGTCACCACCACCACCACTACTAATCCTCCCACAGGTCGAACGCGTTGAGTCTTACATCGCTAAGCTGGACGAGTACTCTGAGATGGGCGCCCCTTCAGATCAGTACCAGGAACACTCTTGGCTGAAGTACACTGAGGGGCTACGGACGGCGCTGGCCACTCAGAGCAACACCTTCGTCAATGAGTTTATAGAGGCGGGCGGGCTGGCTTCCCTGCTACGGTTCCTCACACACATGGATGACGCAACCTTTCAAACTAGTATACATATGAACGTTATAGCGTGTGTCAAGGCGCTCATGAATAATTCGGTGAGTTTAGTGTGTGTGTGTGTGTGTGTGTGTGTGTGTGTGTGTGTGTGTGTGTGTGTGTGTGTGTGTGTGTTTTAAGATGAATGATATATACAGTTACTTATGGTTTTTTTGTTCAGTGGTTTTTTTTTCTTTCTTCTTATATATATAAAAAAAAAGTATAGATTAGGTCACTTTTTTCTGCATTAAATTATAGTATATCTGGTTTTTTTTTTTTATTATTATTTTTATTTTTATTTTTACATCGATATATATGACTAAAACATGATTATTTTTCCCCTCCCTCCCCTTACCCTTCCTCCCCTCACCTTGACCTCACCCTACCTCACCATTACCTCACTTTAACCTCACCTTAACACCCCCTACATCACCCTACCTCACCTTACCTCCCCTCACCCTAACACCCCCTACATCACCCTACATCACCCTACCTCACCCTACCTCACCTTACCTCCCCTCACCCTTCCCCTACTTCATCCCTACCACCCTACCTACCATCACCTACCCTACCATCACCCTACCACACCCTACCACACCCTACCACACCCTACCATCACCTACCCTACCATCACCCTACCACACCCTACCACACCCTACCACACCTACAGAACGGCCGAAAGCACATCCTGGCCCACCCTACTTGTATGAACGTGATTTCCCAAAGCCTCACCACACACCACCTTAAGACCAAGACGCTAGTGCTGGAAATACTCGGCGGTGTGTGTCTGCTTCCAGGCGGCCACAAGAAGGTCCTGGAAGCTATGTTGCACTTCCAGAAACACGCTGGAGAGAGGACCAGGTTTCAGGTGAGAGAGAGAGAGAGAGATGGGGGGTGTAGGGGGGGTGGGGAGAGAGAGGGTGGAGAGAGTTGTGATTTTGTGTAAGAATTGTGTTAGAAATTTTGTCTTTTTTTGAGTGTAAATTAATACTTTCCTCCTCCTCTTCTTCCTCCGTTTCTTCTTCTTATTCCTCTTTCTCTTCATTATCTTCTTTTTATCTTCTTCCTCCTCCTCCTCCTCCTCCTCCTCCTCCTCCTCCTCCTCCAGACACTGATTGTTGACCTGGATCGTTCCTTCGGTAACTTTGTGGATGAGTTAGCCTTGAAAATAGCTGCCATGTCCTTCATCAACGCCATCATCCGCTGGGGCCCCGGGGAAGACTCACTGGAATTCCGCCTCCACCTCCGATACGAGTTCCTGATGCTCGGTGTCCAGCCAGTCATCGAGAAACTAAGAGCGCTGGAGAACGAAATCCTCGACACGTAAGTATTGCTATAGTTCCCCTTAAAAAGTAGCTGTTTACTTCCGTTTTCTGTGGTTTTTTATGCTGTCCGTCCTGGTTTTCTATGGTGTGGGGTGCTGTTTTATTTGAATTTTTTTCGTTTTTTTATTTGTTATTATTATTATATGGTTAGGTTGGATGTAATGGTGTTTATGGTGTTATGTGATGTGGTGGTTTTATTTCTTCTATTTATTGGGGTTCAATGGAATGTTTATAGATGGGGGTGTGCGTGTGTGTGTGTGTTTTATGAGATAGGTTGTATAATGTGTCATAAATGTTACGCTGTAGTAGTAAGAGAGAGAGAGAGAGAGAGAGAGAGAGAACGGCAGTAATAGCATCTCCATTCCTACATCTATACTTACATTTCAAATCCATTCCACTGTAACGAAATAACGGGCGTCTCTTGTTCTTTATTTATGATTCTATTATATTTTTACGTAAAACTCTGACATTTTGAGTTATTTGAAACATCGTGAATTGTGCCCAAAAATTTATGAAAATTTTGAAACTTCCAAATCTCGAAGTTGGACTCAATTTATTTATTACTGTGATATTAAACCTTATTTCATCTCTACTACTACTACTACTACTACTACTACTACTACTGCTACTACTACTACTACTACTACTACTACTACTACTACTACTGCTACTACTACTACTACTACTACTACTACTACTACTGCTACTACTACTACTACTACTACTACTGCTACTACTACTACTACTGCTACTACTACTACTACTACTACTACTACTACTACTACTACTACTACTACTACTACTACTACTACTACCACCACCACCACCACCACCAGGGTCAGGAGGGGGAACTAATCTGAAAAAAAACTTAAATTACTTAATCTTCCTGAAACAATGTGAAAGAAATTAGTGAAAAGAAATTAGAGAATAAAAAGAGCGAGGGAAACATTGTAGGATATTTAGTGAATAATAATAATAATAATAATAATAATAATAATAATACAGTACGACAGCTTGGGTCACGTCTAGAGTGTGCTGCCAGACGTACGATGTTAAAACTAATGATTTGAATGACCGTTTTAAAACATTATTTGAGACTGATTGATAGGTTTCGTGCGTGTCTCTCTCTCTCTCTCTCTCTCTCTCTCTCTCTCTCTCTCTCTCTCGTCTATACGGAATCATTATTATTATTATTATTTGGTTTGGTTTAGTTAGGTTAGGTTAGGTTAGGTTAGGTTAGGTAAGATTAGGTTAGGTTAGGTTAGGTTAGGTTAGGTAAGATTAGGTTAGGTTATCATTATCATTATTATTGTCCTTCCTCCTGCAATAATAATAGTGGCCTCTGACATGCAACGAGCAGTGATTGAGCAGCGCGCGGCCTAATTACTACACCAATTAACTGAGCCTCGCGTGTGCTTTTCAAACTGACTAATGAAAACGGACAATCGGGTGAGCGCGGCATGATAACCTTTCCCTACTACTACTACTACTACTACTAATGATAATAATAATAATAATAATAATAATAATAATAATAATAATACTGATACTATTCTTCTCATTCTTCATCATCTTCGTCATATTCTTCTTCTTCTTCTTCATCTTCTTCTCCTCCTCCTCCTCCTCCTCCTCCTCCTCCTCCTCCTCCTCCTCCTCCTTCACTGTCTTTACTAATACTTTTCTTTTCATCACACACACACACACACACACACACACACACACACACACACACACACACACACACACACACACATGGAGGGAAGCGTGCCTACCTTCCCTCCATCACTCCTCACTGTTATGGAGAGATGGAGAGAGGGAGGGAGGGAGGGAAGGAGGGAGGGAAGGAGGGAGGGAAAATTGAGAGATGGAGGAAAGAAAGTGAATATTTAAGTCTTCCCTCCGTGACTTCTCCTCCTCTCCTCTTCTCCTCCTCCTCCTCCTCCTCCTCCTCCTCTCCTCCTCCTCCTCCTCCTCCTCCTCCTCCTCTTCCTCCTCCTCCTCCTCCTCCTCCTCCTCCTCCTCCGTTTTGACCCAAATTTTCGTAAATGATTCTTAAGATGAAAAGAAAATGGGAGGAAAATACACTTTTAAGTCTCTTTCTTCTTCTTCTTCATCTTCTTCTTCTTCTTCTTCTTCTTCTTCTTCTTCTTCTTCGTCTTAACCTCCTCCTCCTCCTCCTCCTCCTCTTCCTCCTCCTTGAGATTAAAGGTCACGTGACACCAGTAAAAAAAAAGCGCATCGCAACTCGAGGTTATGAATTTATTATTATTATTATTATTATTATTATTATTATTATTGTTATTATTATCATTATTATTATTATTATCATCATCATTATCTCAGTTCCGCATCAAAGAAAACGTGACATTGGTTTAATATTACATTCATTTTCTTATTCTTTCAAATTTCCTTCAATAATTCTCGATCTGTTAAAATAATTACGATCATTTTTCATAAATTATCGTGTTCTGTCTTTCTTTTCCTTCGTTTGATGTTGCAATATGAACGAATTTAAACCTTACATACTGTTTTTATTATTATTATTATTATCATCATTAACTTAAAACAGAAAACTAAAATGAAATCGTATATTTGAGAAGAAAAAAATTTATAGACAAAAGACTAAATTCAAAAAAAATATGTATATATCTAAAAGAAAAAACTAAAAGAATTCTCCTAAGCAACCTTTTCTCATTATTTCAAGATTACGTTCCATCCATCAAACTAAAGGTAAATTATTATAGTTTCAAAAAAAAGATACATAAATTTTCTCTTCAACGAAATTCAACAACAAAAAAAATATAGAGATAAATAAATAAACATCTGAAGAACTATTTTTAGAAGACGTAAAATATTAAGGCATTTATAGATGATCTGGAAATGATGGACGATGATTGGCTCCCAGAAGGTAAACAAAGGCTGTGATTGGACGCCATCAAAAAACGTTTATACAGAAGAGAGAGAGAGAGAGAGAGAGAGAGAGAGAGAGAGAGAGAGAGAGAGAGAGAGAGAGAGAGAGAGAGAGAGAGAGAGAGAGAGAAAATGCATAGTTTGCCTGACTGCTAAGCCAGATCAACGTAAGATGGGAAGGAAGAGAAGAAATAATGATGATGATGATGATAATAATGATAACAATAATGATAATAATAATGATAATAATGATGGTGGTGGAAATTAAGGAAAAGAAGAAGAGGAACACATAGGAAGAACAAACAGCAACAGGCCTGCTGGCCCTTACGAGGCTGTTTGTGAGTACACTATCTAATCTAGAGTGAAGGATAGAGGATAGTAAGGGTGAAGGCTTCTCTCCCCAGCCATGGCTGGCAGGGAAAGGAAGGCCAACCAAGACCAGACTGTCACTACTATCACTATCACTACTACTACCACTACTGTCACTACCACTACTACTACCACTACTGTCACTACCACTACTACTACCACTACTGTCACTACCACTACTGTCACTACCACTACTGTCACTACCACTACTACTACCACTACTTCCTGGCAAGCGATGTCAGGCCACTAGCGGCGTCTTTTGAATCGATATTTCGTAAGTTAGGTACATCAGGATGAACTTACTCAAAATTTGCTACGTTAACGGATAGTATTTTAGTTGTGGATTGGCTTCTATTTTTGAACGTAGTAATTGTTTTACTGTCGACGACATTGGCGGGCAGGGAGTTCCAAACGTTAACGATCCGATTGAAAAAGAAGTGCTTGGCTTTGTTTGATGTGAATCTTTTACCAGTAATCTTAAAACAATGACGTCTTCTTGTTATATTTGATCGATCAAAAGTAATGTAATCTTCTGCATTGATATTATCGAATCCTTTGATTATCTTGAACATTTCAATTAAATCCCCTCGATTCTTTCGTTTTTCTATGCTGAATAAGTTTAGTTCTTTAAGTCTTTCTTCATAAGGTTTATTTTTCAGCCTTGGAATCATTTTTGTTATTCTTCGCTGGACTCTTTCCAGTTTGTCAATGTCCTTTCTGTAATATGGGGACCAAAACTGTACGCAATACTCAAGATGGGGTCGTACTAGTGAATTATGCAGTTTTAATATGACTTTTTCTGATTTATTTTCGAAAGTACGCCCAATAAAGCCGACCAAAAGTAACTAGCTGTATCAGTATCTGATACAGCTAGTTAAACTGTACAACTGTCTAAATGAATATTTGTTCTAAGACTGATAATTACGCAGTAAAATAAAACCATATCTTTTTTCCAATATCATGAGGAGGAGGAGGAGAAAAAAAAACAAGATTGAAAAGATAAATAAAAAGTTAAAAAAAAATAAGAAAATGAAAGAAAGAAAGAAAGGAAAAGAACAAAAAGATTAAAAAAGAAAGTGAAATAAACAACAACAACAACAACAACAACAACAACAAGATACATATATTTTCCCCTCTATTGCGTTTTGTCTCCCCTCGTGTGCGTGAGAGAGAGAGAGAGAGAGAGAGAGAGAGAGAGAGAGAGAGAGAGAGAGACAGACCAATCTACTATGGTCATGATGGGGGAGGGGGGAGGAGAAAAAGGGGGAGAAGGTTGTTCTACGCTTCTCTCTCTCTCTCTCTCTCTCTCTCTCTCTCTCTCTCTCTCTCTCTCTCTCTCTCTCTCTCTCTCTCTCTCTCATCTCCTTTTCCTCTTTTTCCCCTCTTTTCCCCTCTCCTCCCTGCTTCTCTTTCTTTTCCTTTCTCCCTTTCTTTCTCCTGTTCCTCTCTACCTTTCTTCCCCTTCCTTTCCCCTCTTCCCCTCCCTTCCCTCCCCTTCCCTCCCTTCCCTCCCCTTCCTTTCCCCTCACATTTTGTCTTGGTTACTCTCTCGGGGAAGTAAAAGTGAGGGGTTGTGTGATGGAAGGTGCTCTCTCTCTCTCTCTCTCTCTCTCTCTCTCTCTCTTTCTCTTTCTCTTTCTTACGTAACACATACGCTCAATAAAGAAAATGAGAAGAACAAGAAAATCAAGAATAAAGAAGAAGAAGAAGAAGAAGAAGAATAAAGAGGAAGAAGAAGAAGACCAACAACAACAACAACAACGACAATAATAATAGAAAGAAAAAAGATAAAGAAAGAAAGCAAGAAAGAAAAGAGAAAAAAATAAATAATAAAAACAATTCAAGAAAATCACACAAACCAAAAATAAATAAATAAATAAATAAATAAATAAATAAATAAATTCCCCATAACTCCCAAACCAAATCCCGTTTTCTATACAACACTAAAAAAATAAATAAATAAATAAATAAAATAAATAAAAACAAGACTAAGATCACACAAC
>JAPQNM010000034.1:3475599-3493099 GCA_029783475.1 Metacarcinus magister
GCGAGGGTGCTGGGCCTGGGCCTGGGCCTGGTGGGTGGGGGGCGGCACCACACGTGCCTGGCGGCTACCTGACGCAGGCCGAGCATTACGCCCGCACGCTCATGCACGCAACCTTCCTTCGCTCCAAAGCCAAGCTGTCCGCGGCCTCACTGCGCCTCGCCAGGAACCTTGGTGAGGATGGTGCCAGGGAACCAGTGTGTCCCGGCCTGCACCAACACAACGAGGCAGGCTGGGCCTTCCTCAGGCTGCCCCGCCGCGCCTCCGTCAGGTGGGGCCTCAAGTCCTTCAGCAGAACGCTGCGGGAACCCTTGGCGGGCATCATGGGCCAGGCCAGGACCGCCGCCACACTCACCCCCGGGGAGGAGCTGGCCATCCTGCGGCGGGCACAGACCGAGCTCACCTTCACACAGGATGAACAGGTGTGTGGGGAGCCGCGCCCCCCCTGTCAGGATGGGGCAGGTGGCTTTATCCTGCCGCCCTTGGCCAAGACGAGGAGCCAGCTGGCACTGCCCGTGGGTGACCTTCAGGAGGCACCGTTCACACTGAAGAAAATGGACAGTGAGTCTTCCCTGAGCCTGGACAACGCGGGCCAAGGCACGCCGGTGCTCGGGGGTGGTATGCTGCACGCCCCCAAGCACACACGCCCACACACTCCACCACCACGGGGGGCAGTGTGCCAGGGTGAGCCTCCAGACAACACTTGCACCATGCTGCCCCGTGTCAGGGTTGAAGGGCGCGGCAGTGAGCCTGGCGGGGACTCCTGTAGGGTGACGCCCTTGATACTGATAGAAAGCTTTGTGTCGCCCGAACAAAGGGAAGAGAAAGTGTGGTGTGCAGCAGCAGCAGCAGCAGCTGACAACAACATGACAGATGAACACAACACTGCAGAGGAGACTGAACACGTGCATCAAGGTGATCACGTGACTGTAGAAGAGAAAGTAAAGATCATTCTGAATACAAACCCATTTATAGAAGAGAAAGAAAACCACATTCCAAGCGGAAAGAAACTCGTAGAAACAAAAGAAAACGGAATCACATTCTTCGCCAATCCAACACACAAAAACACGCGCTGGGAACACAAACAAGAAGAGAATCCATATGAGGAAGCGAAAGAATGTGAATCTCCAATCAAAGAAAAACTAGAAACGAAAGAACAAGTTGTGAAAGAGAAAGAAAACGGAGTTGTGTTTGCGGAAGACCAAGGAAACGAAACTCAGCCTCAAGAAGAGAAAGTAAACCAAACCTCACCTCAAGAAGAGAAAGAAGCGCAAATTTCACCTGTGGAAGAGATGGAAAGTGAAGAGAGACTAACAGGGAAAAGGGAGAACAGGATTACGCATCAAGAAGAGATAACAACTCAAATACATTTTGTAGAGGAGAAAGAGAGTAACATTATGCTTGTAGAAGAGAAAGTTGACGAAATTTTACATGGAGACGAAATGGAAATAGATCAAATTGTAAAAGAGAAAGAGGCGGAGATAATGCATATAGAGAATGAAGAGAAAAAATTGCATGAAGAAGAGAAAGAAAGAGAGAAATCCTTAGAAGTGGAAAGTGAAGAGCAAATTGTACAGGAGAGGGAGGTGGAGGCAATGCTTGTAGAGGAGAATATAAACACCGACCCACATGTAGAAGAGATGAACAGCGAAGACCACATTGTAGAGGAGAAAGAAAAGGTTATTGCGTTCGTAGAGGAGAGAGAGAACACATTAGAAGAGAGAGAAATGAAGACTTTATTAGTAGAGAGAGGAGAGGGAGAAGAGAACGAAACAATATTTACAAAAGACATAAAGAAGATTTCAAATGTAGAAGAGAAACAAGATATTCCATTAAAGGAAGAAAACGAAACTGAACAATTCACAACAGAAAACGAGATTCAAATTTTAGTGGCAATCCAAAACGAACTACAACTTGCTGAAGAAGAGAAGAGAAGAGAAGAGAAACAAAAGGAACCAGAAGGGAAAGCAAACCATCCTCACCTTGTAGAAAAGAAAGAAAACAATACCACGCTAATAAAAGACAAAGAAAGCGAAATTTTCTTTATAGAGGAGAAAGGAAAGGAAGAGTCGCTAGTAGAAGAGAAAGAAAACCAAACTTTACTCATAGATAACATGGACATCAAAATCCAACTTGTAGAAGAGAACGGAAAGGAAAACCAACACGATAAAGAGAACAAAAACATTACTACACACGGAGGAGGAACAGAAAACGGGACTCCAACCACACTAAAGAAAACGGAGAACTTGACCATGTTAAAGAAAATGGAATGTGAGGAGGAGGAGGAGGAGGAGGAGGAGGACTTCCCCTTCCCCTTCCCCTTCTCCTTCGCCTTAACACCCCTTCATGAGGTTGGGGGAGAGTACCAGACCACCCCCTCCTCCACCCCACCCCCAACTAACCCCCCAACACCCAACCACCCCTCCCCACCCCTAAACCCCAATACACCCCAACCTTGCTCCGGGGTGAAGACAAACAGCGTGACCTCACCCCCCCAACACCTTGAGGTCACACATGGAGGATCAGAAGGGAGGAAGGTCAGCGGGGGCGTGACCTTTGACCTTGACCTTGACCTTGACATTGACCTGACCTCCCCCGGCATGGTCAAGATGGAGATGACCAGAATCAAGACGAGACTCACAGAGATTATACAGAAGGAAATTATACCTGTAGAAGAGAAAAATACTGTAATCTTGGAACCTGTAGAAGAGATACAACCTACACACCTGCTGCCTGTAGAAGAGATACAACCTACACACCTGCAGCCTGTAGAAGAGATACAGTCTACACACCTGCAGCCTGTAGAAGAGATACAACCTACACACCTGCTGCCTGTAGAAGAGATACAGTCTACACACCTGCTGCCTGTAGAAGAGATACAGTCTACACACATGCTGCCTGTAGAAGAGATACAGTCTACACACCTGCTGCCTGTAGAAGAGATACAGTCTACACACCTGCTGCCTGTAGAAGAGATACAGTCTACACACCTGCTGCCTGTAGAAGAGATACAGTCTACACACCTGCTGCCTGTAGAAGAGATACAGTCTACACACCTGCTGCCTGTAGAAGAGATACAGTCTACACACCTGCAGCTTGTAGAAGAGATACAGTCTACACACCTGCTGCCTGTAGAAGAGATACAGTCTACACACCTGCAGCCTGTAGAAGAGATACAGTCTACACACCTGCTGCCTGTAGAAGAGATACAGTCTACACACCTGCTGCCTGTAGAAGAGATACAACCTACACACCTGCTGCCTGTAGAAGAGATACAACCTACACACCTGCTGCCTGTAGAAGAGATACAGTCTACACACCTGCTGCCTGTAGAAGAGATACAACCTACACACCTGCTGCCTGTAGAAGAGATACAGTCTACACACCTGCAGCTTGTAGAAGAGATACAGTCTACACACCTGCTGCCTGTAGAAGAGATACAGTCTACACACCTGCAGCCTGTAGAAGAGATACAGTCTACACACCTGCTGCCTGTAGAAGAGATACAGTCTACACACCTGCTGCCTGTAGAAGAGATACAGTCTACACACCTGCAGCCTGTAGAAGAGATACAGTCTACACACCTGCTGCCTGTAGAAGAGATACAGTCTACACACCTGCTGCCTGTAGAAGAGATACAACCTACACACCTGCTGCCTGTAGAAGAGATACAACCTACACACCTGCTGCCTGTAGAAGAGATACAGTCTACACACCTGCTGCCTGTAGAAGAGATACAGTCTACACACCTGCTGCCTGTAGAAGAGATACAACCTACACACCTGCTGCCTGTAGAAGAGATACAACCTACACACCTGCTGCCTGTAGAAGAGATACAGTCTACACACCTGCAGCCTGTAGAAGAGATACAACCTACACACCTGCTGCCTGTAGAAGAGATACAACCTACACACCTGCTGCCTGTAGAAGAGATACAACCTACACACCTGCTGCCTGTAGAAGAGATACAACCTACACACCTGCTGCCTGTAGAAGAGATACAGTCTACACACCTGCAGCCTGTAGAAGAGATACAGTCTACACACCTGCAGCTTGTAGAAGAGATACAGTCTACACACCTGCTGCCTGTAGAAGAGATACAGTCTACACACCTGCAGCCTGTAGAAGAGATACAGTCTACACACCTGCTGCCTGTAGAAGAGATACAGTCTACACACCTGCTGCCTGTAGAAGAGATACAGTCTACACACCTGCTGCCTGTAGAAGAGATACAGTCTACACACCTGCTGCCTGTAGAAGAGATACAGTCTACACACCTGCTGCCTGTAGAAGAGATACAGTCTACACACCTGCTGCCTGTAGAAGAGATACAGTCTACACACCTGCTGCCTGTAGAAGAGATACAGTCTACACACCTGCTGCCTGTAGAAGAGATACAGTCTACACACCTGCAGCCTGTAGAAGAGATACAACCTACACACCTGCTGCCTGTAGAAGAGATACAGTCTACACACCTGCAGCCTGTAGAAGAGATACAGTCTACACACCTGCAGCCTGTAGAAGAGATACAGTCTACACACCTGCTGCCTGTAGAAGAGATACAGGTGATACATAACCTTGTAGAAGAGACGTTACCTGTAATTATCAGCCCGGTACAGGTAGAAATTGAACTTGTTATCCAACGCTCTACAGAAACGTTACTTGTAGAGGAGACTGGGCTTGTAGAAGAGAAGGATTTACAAGGGGAAATAATACTAGGGATTCAAAAGCCTATACACAATTATAAGCCTTTAATCCATAGGCCTAACTCACCTCAGAAAGAAAATAGGAAGAGAAAATGTGAACCAGATGAGAACAAGTCAAAGTTTTTATTGAAATCCCAAAATATGACTGAAATTTTTCATGAACTCAAAATGGAAAAAATGGGGAAGAACACTATGTCTCCCTTTCCCTTACCTTCCCTAACGCTGCAGAAGGCGCCGAAGAGGATGTGGGGCGAGGCAGAAGAAAATTTCCCGCTTAAAATACCCGGAAATTGCAAGAAAATGAAGGTTAACATCGTCAATATAACAGTCACGGAGTTTGAAAAGTTTCCCTTTGAATTTGTGTGTGGGAAACTTGAACAGAAAACGGATTACCATGCTATGAAGGATGCCTGGGCTTTCTCCTATCCCTCCTCTTCCTCTTCCTTATATTCCTCCTCCCTCTCCTCCTCCTCCTCCTCCTCCTCCTCCTCCTCCTCCTCCTCCTCCTCCTCTCCGTGTAAGGTGGAGGGAAGGAAGTCACTCCCTCTCAAATGCAAGAAGGAGGTTGAAATAATTGGAAGTAAGAGAGGAAGGTAAGAGAGAGAGAGTGTGTGTGTGTGTGTGTATTATTATTATTATTATTATTATTATTATTATTGTTATTATTATTATTATTATTATTATTTTTGACTTGGTGTAGTGAAACGCGGGAAGTAAACACCGTAGACTTTTACACATTTTTTTATTTTATTTATTTATTTATTTATTTATTTTTTTTTCTTCGAACGAGATCACTTTACTGTGGCATTACGGTGAGATAAAAACCTACATATTATTATCATTATTATTATACGTTTATGGTACACAAGCAATACAAAGGTTAACAACATTCCTCTTCCTATTACTACTCCTACTCCTACTCCTACTCCTACTACTACTCCAATACAACAGACACTTGGACGCCTTCGAGTTTTACCGCGCCGAGGATGAGCGTGAGTGGGCCCGGCGCTACGAGGAGGTTCACGTCGACACCAAGAGTGCCTCCTCAATGTTCCGTCTCCTGCAAGGCAAACTACAGTACTCCGCCGCCTACCCACACTTCCTCTCCCTCCTCCACCACCTCCTGCTGCTGCCTAGTGAGTGTATGTGTGGGTGTCAGTGTTGGTTTTTGTAGTAATTGTAGTTGTAGTAGTAGTAGTAATAGTAGTAGTAATAACCTAACCTAACCTAGTAGTAATAACCTAACCTAACCTAACCTAACCTAACCAAAACTAGCATGACCATCACCAATAGTAGTAGTAATAGTAGTAGTAGTAGTAGTAGTAGTAGTAGTAACCCTCAACACACACCTCATCTCTACACTCTCCTCCCCCCCCACAGCAGACGTGAGCTCGCCCGACCATTGGATCCTGTTTGACCGCGTGTTACAGCAGCTGGTGACGCAGGCGGAGGATGGCACGGACGGCGAGGTGGCGCTGCTGGACATCAACGTCAACAGTATAGTGAAGCTGTGAGTGTTAAGTTAGGTTAGGTTAGGTTAGGTTAGGAGAGAGAGAGTGAGTTATGAAAAATTTTGAATAATAATGATTTTTTGAACCATATATGTAAATTAAACTCTAAATTTCACCTTTCTATCCTTATCTCCTATTTCCTGCCTCCTTTTCCTCTTTTTTTTCCCCTCCATCTTTCCTCCGTCCCTCCCTATCTCTATTTCCCTTCCTTTCCTTTCCTCTATTTCCCTTTCCCTTCCTTCATTTTCTCTCCTTAATCCCTCATCTCCCATCCCTCCCTATCTTTATTTCCCTTTCCCTTCCTACTCTTTCTCTCCTCCTTTTCCCTCCTACTCTTTCTCTCCTCCTTTTCCCTTCCTACTCTTTCTCTCCTCCTTTTCCCTTCCTACTCTTTCTCTCCTCCTTTCCTTCCTACTCTTTCTCTCCTCCTTTTGTCCTTCCCTGCAGCATCGCCAACGAGAGAGAGCTGACAGAAAGTCGGAGAAAGATAACTAAACTGGAGGCAGATTTTGCAGACGTGGTGACGGACTTAAACAGGAAGGAACAGGAACTTTACACCACCACCCAGGAAAAGGTGAGGAAGAGGAAGAGGAGGAGGAGGAGGAGGAAGACGACAACACACATCCTTCACTCCTACATACACACCTTACACACCCTTACACCCCTTTACTCACCTCATATCTTCACCCCAACAGGAGGAGGTGAGCCAGACGCTACAGCAGGTCCGCACGCAGCTTGAGGCGGAGGTGCGGGCGTGCGGCGAGGCCCAACAGAAGGTGGCGACGCTGGAAGGCTCGGTAGCGTCTCTCACACAACAGATGAGAGACTTGGCCGCTGGATCACTCTCAGACGATGTGAAGGTCTCTATTGCCAAGTCAAAGGTAGGTGTTTGGGGGGGTGTGTTGGGGAGGATTGTGGGTGTGGGTTGGGGGGAGGGTAGGTGTGTGGGTTGGGGGAAGGGAGAGATGGGGTGTGTGGGTGGGGGAGGGAAAGTGTATGTATGTGTTGTGTGTGTGTGTGTGTGAAATATTGAAAGCAGTGAAGTAATGTTAGGTTAAGTATAAGAAATATAAATATAGACTTATCTAATATAATCTCTCTCTCTCCTCTCTCTCTCTCTCTCTCTCTCTCTCTCTCTCTCACAGGATGCATCTGAACCTCCCAAGGGCGCCCCATGCCCCCCTCCACCCCCACCACCCATGATGAACGGAGCCCCCCCACCACCCCCCACCCATGATGAACGGTGCCCCCCCTCCCCCGCCCCCCATGATGAAGGGCGGCCCCCCTCCCCCCCCACTCATGAATGGAGGACCACCACCCCCACCAGGCTTAGGGAAGACCTTCAAACCAGCTAAACAGGTACGTACACACACACAGACACACACACACACCTTACCCAACACACACACACACCTTACCCCCCCTAACACCCTCCCTCCCCATAGGTTCCCAAGTCAGCCAATCAGCTTCGTGCGTTCAACTGGGCCAAGATGCCGGACACGCGGATCACCAACACCATCTTCGCCAGCCTCGACGAGTCTCCGCTCTACAAGTTTATGGATCTCGAGGATATTGACCGGACCTTCGACGCCTCGGCAGGGAAGAAGGCCAACGGGGAGGTGAGGAAAGGATTGATAAAGAGATAGAGTAATTGAGAGATAGTTAGATTGTTCTATTTATTTATTTATTTATTTATTTATTTATTTAACCATTATTATTTATAGACACAAAAAAAAAAGGCAAAGAAGGCGAACGAGGAGGTGAGTAAAGAAAAGGATTGATGAATAGATACATTAAGAGATAGATACAAAAACCTATCTATCTAACCATCTATGAATTATACTTATAAACAACATAATAATACAAACGGTAAACAAATCAATCCATGCATTTTAGATCGACTTCCTTCAGTGTTTACATCCATCCTTCTGTCTGTCCAACTTTCTAGGGAGAGAAGACACTTGAGAGAATGAAGTCCCAGCGGAGTCAACAGATCAGTGTGTTAGAGAACAGGCGGCAACAGAATTGTACCATCCTGCTGTCCAAACTCAAGATGACCAACGAGGGACTGATCAGGTGGGGGAGGCAGGCAGGCAGGCAGTCAGTTAGTCAGTCAGTTATTCATAGCTATTTATTCAGTCAGTCAATCAGTTTTCTACTCAGTCAATTATTCATTCAGTCAGTCAGGCAGCTATTTAATCAATCATTTATTCAATCAGGTAGTTATTTAGTCATTTATTTATTCAGTCAAGTAATTATTTAGTCAATTTATTCAGTCAGTCAGCTATTTGGTCAATCAGTTATTCAGTCAGTCAGTTATTTAGTCAGTCAGTCAATCAATTATTCAGTCAATCAGTTATTCATCCAAGCTTCCCATCACCTCTTAACCATAATATCCTACCCATCCCATCACCCCATCACCTCTTAACCTCAATATCCTACCCATCCTATCACCCCTTCACCCCATCCCCCCATCTCTCCCATTAACCTGTGTTCCACCTTCCAGAGTCCTGCTGAAGATGGACAGTGATGGTGAGCTTGCCCCAGACATGGTGGAACAATTACTCAAGTTCACCCCAACAGTCGAAGAGAAGGTGATGCTGGAGGAACACTTAGACGAAATCGAAAACCTGGCGAGGGCTGACCGCTTCCTCTACGAAATATCTAAGTAAGGGCTAAAAATATAAAAGGGGAGAAAGGAAATAGTGGTGTTGGAATAAGGTTAGAGACTGTATAGTATAGTATGTATGTATGGGATGGTATATAGGAGGATAATAAGGACAGGAAGATGGGATAATGGATAGTTGATTAAGAGAGAAGGAGAGAAATAGTAGGATTGTTAAATGTTCTTTCTAAAACTTAACTATAGGTACTTACATATTAATCCGTGCCGTCTTCATCCTCTTCCCTTCTCTCCCCTTCCACCCTACCTTCCCTCCACCCGCCTTACCTCTCCACCCACCTACCTACCTTCCCTCCGTCCACCTCTCCTCCACACAGAATTGACCACTATGAGGAAAGGTTACGTTGTCTCCATTATCAAAAGAAGTTCCGTGAGAGGCTGGCAGAGTGTGAGCCCAAAATGCAGGCTGTTTTAAGCGCCACCAAGGAACTCAAGGGCAGCAAACGGCTTAAGAAGTTCATTGAGGTGGTGTTGGCGTTTGGAAACTACATGAATAAAGGTGAGTGTGTGTGTGTGTGTGTGTGTGTGTGTGTGTGTGTGTGCGTGTGTTAAGTTAAGAGGAAAGAAAATGAGTGTATGTGTTTGCCAGTAGGATAAGAAAGAAAGAAAGTGTGTGTGTGTGTGTGTGTTAGAAGAATGTACGTATACTCTTGTGTGTGTGTTTTGCTAGAGTCATAGAGAGAGAGAGAGAGAGAAAGAGTATGAGAGGGAAATGTGTGTGTGTTTGCATATATATGTGTATGTATGTATATGTATGTGTCAATATCCTTCCTTCTCACACACACACACATCCTAACCCATGTATATTTGTAGGGTGCGCGGGGAGGTGCCTACGGGTTCCGAATGCCCTCTCTCTTGAAGCTGACTGACACCAAGTCCTCCCACAACCGAAGCATCACACTCCTGCACTACATCCTGCGTCTGTGTGAGAAGCAGTGGAGGGATAACCTGAGGCTCGATGAGGACTTCCCTAACCTCAAGGAAGCAGCCAAGGTCAAGTAAGTAAGGGTTGGTGTGGGGTGGGTTGGGTTAGGTTAGGTTTGGGTTAGGTTAGGTTAGGTTAGGTTAGTGATAAAGACACCTATAGATTAAGTAGAAAATTAGTGTTTTATATATTTTTTCTTTAATATAGATAGAAGAAAAAAGGTACGGAATGACATATACTTTTTTAATCAAACACTTTCAAAATATCGTTAAAAAAAAATATATAAGTATGAATAAAAACTAATTGAAGCCTTTTTATCGCACCTCCTCTACACACACACGCACACACACACACACACACACACGTACGCACACAGCATCACTGAGTTGGAGCGGGAGATCAGTGCGTTGCGTCAAGGTTTGGAGTTCATCGAGCGGGAGGTCACGTGGCACCGAGGTCAAGGGTCACCGCCGCCTGGGGACCGCTTCCGCCTGGCCATGAATGAGTTCACAGCACTCGCCAAGGACAAGTTCACCAACCTGGACGCACTGTTTACCTTAATGAAGATGCAGGTAAACACTAATTAAGCTGTTGATATATTACTACTATACCTGGTGCAGATTTATTTATTTATTTTTTTATTTATTTATTTATGGGGGGGGGGTTGATAATTCTTCATGTCTATATATATTTTTATTTTTTTATTTATTGTATTTATTTATTTATTTTATTTTATTTTATTTTATTTTATTTTTTTTAATACCTGTTTGTTTAGGGTTAATAATCTTACTCAGCCACCCTTCCTCTCCCCCTCCTCTCTCTCTCTCTCTCTCTCTCTCTCTCTCTCTCTCTCTCTCTCTCTCTCTCTCTCTCTCTCTCTCTCTCTCTCTGCCCCCTTAAACCCCCTTCCCCCCCTCTTTCTGCCCCCTTAAACCCCCTTCTCCACCCATCTCCCTTTCCCTACCCCCTCCCCCCTTCCTTCCTCCTTCCCTTCCCTTCCTCCTTCCCTCCTCTCTACATCCTCCTCCCTTTCCTCCCATCTTCCTTCCTTTCCCTTCCTCCTTCCCTCCTCCTTTCTCCCCTCTACATCCTCCTCCCTTTCCTCCCATCTTCCTTCCCCCTTCCCCCTGCAACACCCCCTTAACCCCGCCCCCCCTTTCCCCCCCAGTTTGAGGGCGTGACGGGTCTGTTCGGCGAGGACCCCAAGGTGACCCAACCCGAAGACCTGTTTGGGACCTTTGACTCCTTCATGGACACCTTCAAGGAGGCTAAACGTGACCTTGACAACATGAGGAAGAAGGAGGAGGAGGAGGAGAGGAAGAAGAAGGAAATGGAGGTGGGTGACGGCAAGGAGTGGTTCTGTTAATTATTTTTTATTTTTTTTATTTATTATTATTATTATGTGTTTATTTTAATGTATTTTTATAAAGATTTTCAGGTATTTATTTATTTATTTTTTTTTATTATTATTATTATTATTAGTGTTTGTTTGTTTGTTTGTTTTGCATTTATTTTGTTTTCCTGTTGTAGTGTTTTCTGGGTTTGAGTTTTTTTGTCTTGTTTTTATTTTCTTGTTTTTATTTTCTCTTTTTCGGGTAATTTGAATGATTTGTTTGTTTGTTTGTTTGTTTGTTTGTTTGTTTGTTTGGGAATATTTCTTTCTTGAGTTTTGTTCTATCTATCTATCTATTTATTTATTTATCTATTCATTCATTTATATTTATTTATTTATTTATTTATTATTATTATCTTTTTCCATTTTCTTTGATTCACTTTCTTTCACAAACTATATTTTTTTATTTATTTATTTATTTATTTATTCATTTATTTATTTATAGGAAGGGAAGGTCAGTCTATATAATTGGTCTTTACTTTTTTGTTTTCTTTCTCTCTATTTCTTCTTTATCTTCATTGTTTTGTAATCTTTATTTGTCTTTATTTCTCCATTTCTTTAATTATAATGACCTCTGCTTCATCTCTCTCTCTCTCTCTTCTGTAGTGTGTGTGTGTGTGTGTGTGTGTGTGTGTGTGTGTGTGTGTGTGTCAGTTACCAAGGTCTGGAGAATCACGCGCTGGACTGATCAAGGGCAGCCATTGTACCACCCCCCCATGAAAGAGGTCAGACGTCACACACACACACACACACACACCGACCCCTGGCACTGAAACATTACTTTGGCGCCCTGAACAGGAGTCAAACCCACGTCTTACCTATGGGCGTGGGTGTGGGTGTGGGTGTGGGCGTGGGTGTGGGTGTGGGCGTGGGTGTGGATGTGGGCGTGGGTGGCTCAGTGGTGCAGTGTTTAGCTCGTGGGTGTGGGTTCAATCCTGGGTCACGGCTGCTGCTGGGTGAGAGGGGCCCAGCACACCCTCCTTCACCCTAGCAGGACTAATAAGGTGTAGAGTTACCTAATTCAAGGGTTACGTTGTGTGTGTGTGTGTGTGTGTGTGTGTGTGTGTGTGTGTGCATTAGAAAAGTGGACAGGATAGAATTGATAAAGAAGAATTGAAAGGAAATGAAAGAGGATGGAAGGAGTAAGGGAAGGAAGACGGTGAGAGTGTTGATAAGGGTGGATTTCAAGCTTATTTCCATTGTGTTTGTTTGCTTGTTGGCTTGTTTGTCTGTGAAGTGATGAGTGTCTGTCTCTGTCTGTCTGTCTGTTGTCTTTGCTTTTCTATTTTCTTTCCTCTTCTGTCTGTCTGTCTGTCTGTCGCTTAGTTTGATAGTTTTTTGGGGGGAAGAGGAAAGGAAATTAAATCTATAATGTCTATAATGTCTATTTGAATTTTCTTAGTAATGATAAGTAATAATGATGATAATGATACTAATGATAGCCTGCATTAATAATAGTAGTAGTAGTAGTAGTAGTAGCAGTAGTAGTAGTAGTAATAGTAATAGTAGTAGTAGTCAATGCTATAATGTTGTCTTTATAGAATGTCTGCAAAAAAAAACAAAAAAAAATACAGTGAAATGTCTTTTTTTTTTAATGAATTGCGAATGAAAATATCAACACAGATTCTTGGTGCAATCGTTCCAGTTTGTGTTGCAGTAAGGCAGTGAAGGCTTGTGTTGGCGCTAGTACTTGTGTTGTGTTGCTTGTGTGTTGTGTTAGATTGTGTTGAGTTGTGTTAGGTTAAGTTAGGTTGTGTTGCCTGGCTGGCTAGCGTTCAGTTGAGTTGCATAAATATTACACTACTCTTTTCTATTATTATTATTATTGTTGTTGTTGTATTGTGATTGTTATTGCTATGTAGTGTGTGTGTGTGTGTGTACGCGCTTTTTACCCCTTGATGTGTGTGTGTGTGTGTGTGTGTGTGCGTGCTTTTTTCCCCGTGTATGTGTATCTGTGCGTGTGTTTGTGTGTGCGTTTTTTCCTCATGTGTGTGTGTGTGTGTGTGTGTGCTATTTTTTCCTTGTGTTTATGTTATGTTCCCTCTTATGTGTATGTATGTGTATGTGTGTCCATGTGTTGTGTTGTGTTGTGTTGTGTTGAGTCCCTGCATCCATGTGTGTTGTGTTGTGTTGTGTTGCAGCGGTACAAGCGTCGGTCACTACCCAGCAGCTGGTTTGAGCGCGATGTGTTTGCTCTCTGGCACTGAGGGAGACACGCGCCCCCCCACCCCCCTCCCTCACCTACCTGTGTGGGCGACTTTGAGTGATAAGACAGGTGACCCCACAACCCTTCCCTCACCTTCACCTCACCTTCACTCACTTTCACTCTAATACACTACTTAATTACTTGCTTACTGTCTCTCTCTCTCTCTCTCTCTCTCTCTCTCTCTCTCTCTCTCTCTCTCTCTTAATTTTTCATTGTCTTCCTTTTCTTCTTTCATTTCATCCTTTATTATTTTTCTCTCTCTTTTGCACTTCCTCATCCTCCTCCTCTTCCTCTTCCTCCTCCTCCTCCTCCTCCTCCTCCTCCTCCTCCTCCTCCTGCAATGTAGATAATTGGGTATCGGTGATGGGAACTAACACATCAAGCGGTGTATGTATGTATGTATGTATGTGTGTGTGTGTGTGTGTGTGTGTGTGTGTGTGACCCTGAGTAGATGCAGCTTATGTATGTACTTAGTTATCTCTCTCTCTCTCTCTCTCTCTCTCTCTCTCTCTCTCTCTCTCTCTCTCTCTCTCTCTCTCTCTCTCTCTCTCTCTCTCTAAGTATTAATGAGTGCAAACAAATTTTTTTTTAATGAATAAATTATAGTTTCATTTTTATTTTATTTATTTATTTTATTTTATTTTATTTTTTTGGTATCATCTATTGTCTTTATCCTTCATGACCTGCTTGCCTGCCTGCCTGCCTGCCTGCTGACCTGACCTCATCTGACCTGACCTGCCAGCGCCATTAATTGAATATAGGGTCTAGTCTATATTTTAGGGTCATTAAATTAAGGCCCTATAATCTAACCCTCCTGTTTGCTTTCTCATGTGCATCTCTCGTTTGTTTGTGCATGTACGTACACACACACACACACACACACGCCTTGGTTGCATGGTGTGTGTACGTATGCATGTGTGTGTATATATATAGCAGGTGTGTGCATGTATGTACGTCAACAGATTCACTAATAGTTTGGGGCAGGCTTGGTGTGGGTGGGGAGGGCATAGGGGGGTGAGTGGTTATTTAACCCCCCCACCCCCCTTTACCTCCCCTCACTGCCATTGTATATAGCTGGGTGAAGGGTGGCTGCCCCCCCCCCCTTCTTAATTAACAACAGGTAAATGCTTATCCAGGTGTTTCGGGCAATAAAACTTTGACTAATTCATCTTTTTCAGGTAAATCTTATTGCTGTTCACCTCTGCACCTTACTGTTACACCTTACTCATTAGTTACTATTATTATTAAGTGTTCACAGCACCTCAGATGCACTTCAGTGTTGATGTTGTTGTTTCATGATTCATTTGAGTGTACATTTTTTATTACCACTTAAAAAAATGAATAAATAAAACAAAAATATTCAATAGTGGTAACTTTCTTGAATCTGATGTGTCACGTTTCCTTTTGTGTGATGTGTAACGACAACATCAATGTGTCAGTCAATCAATCAGTCTGTCTGTCTGTCTGTATGTATGTGTTATATGTGCTGTGGATTCCTTTGAGAGTGCTGATTCAAAATGACACTTATTAAACATTCATTAAGGCTAAAATTACCTTGCAGTCATTCCCGGGTGGTGCTCGTGTAGAACCATAGTAGATAGTAGATAGTAGATATAGTAGATTATATTAGACGAGCAGACCAGGTGTGTTCACTAGCTTAAAGAAGATGATTATATGTATCTGTTAATGGGGTGTGGTGGTGTGGTGTGGTAGACTGTGGTGGTGTGGTGTGGTGTGGTGTGGTGTGGTTCCCCTCCAAGACTTAACAGCAAGAAAGATTATTATATTTTCATCTTTCCTCGTATATTAGTTTTTTCCAATTCTGGCGCCATCTTAGTTGCAATTCTCTGTATTCTTTCTAAATTTCAACACATGCCTTTTTTTTTGTGCGGGGAACCATATTACTTCTGCATATTCCACGTCTAGCCACACCACCACACCACACCACCACACCACCACCACCACACCATACAAACACATTACCACACCACATCCCAACCACACCACACCACAAAATACAACACTTCTTTAAGCACAGTGACAGTGACCTAATATAAACCTAACCTAACCCAATTGGCTGACAGTAGTGCTGGTGACCTGGTGACCTCTAATAACCTATCATAGTACATAGTGTGACCTTGTTCTGTCCCCCCCAGCGCCGCGAGGTGGAGCGTGAGCGGCGTGCCCGGGAGAGGTCAAACCGAGCCGGGGCTGGAGCGGGGCCAGGCGGGGCAGGGGGGTCAAGCAGTCTCCAGGGGGCCACCGGGGACAGTAGCTCGGGCGGGGAGAACGAGAACGAGAACGACTTCGATGACTTGATCTCAGCGCTGCGGTCGGGCGACGTGTTCGGGAAGGACATTGACAAGATGAGACGGAAGAAGAAACACTCCTTCGCCGCGGGCTCAAGGGAAAGGGAGCGAGAACGGGTTACCGACTCGCATAAGTACGCATGAACACACTAACAACACACTAACACCCTCCCTCTCCCCCGCCCCCCAACCCCAATGCAGCCATAGGGGGGGTATTGATGCTGATTACCTCCCTCCTCCTCCTGCTCCTCCTCTCCCCTCCCCTCCCCCACCCCCCCACCGGCACCACAGTATGTCTTGGTGTCCATCTGTCTGTCCGTCTGTCTGTCTGTCTCATTCCCGCCACACTTACACAGGATCAGACCGACAGCTTAAAAGAGGAATGACGTAATTGCTGTTGTTATTATTTTGTGTACTTTTGAAATGACCGTAAAATGTGTGTGTGTGTGTGTGTGTGTGTGTGTGTGTGCCCGCTTCTCTCTCCCTCTTGTGTGTGTGTGTGTGTGTTTAGAGCAATCACAACAGGTCACACACTTACACACACACACACACACACACACACACACACTGTTATCGTTGCTCCTGTTAAGTCTGTCACAACCTCGGAGTGATGTATATTCCTTGAGGCTCACCATCACCACCATCACCACCATCACCATCACACTGCTGCCTCAGACCACTCACCTTCCCCTGCTTACTCTCCACCACTGCCTGCTTGTGTGAGGTTACTGAAGCAGAAGCAGAAGCAATTTGTCAATGTTCCTGGTGGTGTCGTGTCTGTCACTTGGTTCTTGGGATGTGTTCGCTCCTCTCAGTCAAGCTGTTTACCAAGCCAGTGAGCAGGGATGGTGTGTGTGTGTGTGTGTGTGTGTGTGTGTGTGTGTGTGTGTGTGTGTGTGTGTGTGGTAGTTATACAGGAAAGAAAGTGATTATTACGAAGAGATAACAAGATAGACAGGCACGTAAGGATGAAAAGTGATCATTCTACAGTGAAAAAATAAGATACAGGCATATTAAGGAGAGCAATTCATTATTCTACAGTGAAAAGACAACACACAGAAGCACATTACAACACACATTCATCATTCTACAGGAAAGAAATTTAAATAGAGAGAGAGAGAGAGAGAGAGAGAGAGAGAGAGAGAGAGAGAGAGAGAGAGAGAGAGGTAGAAAAGGAAACTATGTCAAGATACAGAGGCAGAAATTTGGAAGTATAGAAAATAACACAATGTAATAATGGGAGGAAAAAAAAAAAGTTGAAAATAAGGAAATAGATCATTGGTAAAAAGGAAAAAAATAAGAAGAAAGTTGACAAAATGTTGATGAAAATGACACCACGACCAGTAAGAGGTCAAGTGTGTGTGTGTGTGTCGGGTCAGGTCAGGTGAGGTCAGGTCGTGTTAGGTGACCATACTTCTGTTCCAATCGTGTCTCAAAGTTCCTAATTATTGCATGTTTTTTTTCTTTCTAATCTACAATCCTTAATGACAAGATGACATAAGAAGAAAAAGAGAGTTAGAGAGAGAGAGAGAGAGAGAGAGAGAGAGAGAGAGAGAGAGAGAGAGAGAGAGAGAGAGAGAGAGAGAGAGAGAGAGAGAGAGAGAGAGAGGTTTGTTAAGAAGTATATATTGGTTAATTGTAATCTGAGTGTTAAGTAGACACACACACACACACACACACACACACACACACACACACACACACACACACACACACACACACACACACACACACACACAGACACACACACACACACTGGATATATGTGCT
>JAPQNM010000034.1:3498099-3505599 GCA_029783475.1 Metacarcinus magister
AGAAAAAAGAAAGAGAAAAAGAATGGTAAGGTTAGGTAAGGTAAGGTAAGGTAAGTTTAGTTAAGTTTAGTTTAGTTTAGTTTAGTTTAGTTTAGTTTAGTTTAGGTTAGGTTAGGTAAGGTTAGTTTAGTTTAGGTTAAGTTAGGTTAGGTTAGGTTTGTTATGTTAGGGTGGCTAGGCTAGGCTAGGCTAGGCTAGGCTAGGCTAGGCTAGGCTAGGCTAGGCTAGGCTAGGCTAGGCTAGGCTAGGCTAGGCTAGGCTAGGCTAGGTTAGGTTAGGTTAGGTTAGGTTAGTGTGGTGGCCAGGTCCTCACCTTGTGGTTGGCTTGAGTGTTGGTCATCCGTTTCATAAGGTCGGCAGCAGTCCTATTGGCAGTGTTAAGCTGTGCCTTCAGACTGGCGTGACCCGTGTCCCTGCCGCTCACACGCACCTTGGCCTCAGACGCCTCCTGGGGGGGGCCGAAGGGTGTGTTAGGGTGTGGGTGTGGCCAGTGAAAGTGTGTTAGGGTGTGGGTGTGGGTGTGTGTGTGTGGGGCTGGTGAAAGCATGTTAGGGTGTGGGTGTGTGTGTGTGTGTGTGTGGGGCTGGTGAAAGTGTGTTAGGGTGTGTGTGTGTGTGTGTGTGGGGCTGGTGAAAGTGTGTTAGGGTGTGTGTGTGTGTGTGTGTGTGTTTTAGGGTGTGTGCGTGTTAGGATATGGAGTTTGTGTGTATTTCCCTAGTTATAACATACATTAAAAGAGTTCTGCTCGTACTGTCCCGTCTGTCTCCAAATCTACTATTATTATGATCCAGTTTGCTTTTGAAATCATGAATATTTGTTGCATTAATTACTTCTGCATCAAGTTTATTTATTCCAGACTTGTGTGTGTGTGTGTGTGTGTGTGTGTGTGTGTGTGTGTGTGTGTGTGTGTGTGTTGAGAATTGAAAAGCTGCATCATAGAAATAAGTAACATAGTTTTCCCTTATTATTTTCCTCCTCCTCCTCCTTTCTTTCTTAAATCTTCCCTCTCCTACTTCTAAAAACACTCCTTCCTTCCTTCCTTCCTTCCTTTCATTCTTATCCTTATACTACATACTCTTCCTTCCCTCTCTTCCCCTTTCTTCCTTCCTTCCCTCCCTCACCTTACGTAATGCTTGTCCTTCCTGTTCCAGCTCCTTCACCCTCCCACTCAGCTCCATGTTTTTCTTCTGTAACCGTCCCATCTCCTGCTTCAAACCTGCTGTGTACTTGGCCAAACTAATGCACTTCCTCTCACTCTCTTGTACTGCCCTGCTGGTCTCCCGCTTACTGCTGGCCTGGGGGAAAGGTGGGGGAAGGTGGATGAGGGTGGGGGGAAATGGGGGAAGGTAAGGGAAGTTGGGGGAAGGTAGGGAAAGGTGGGGCAAAATGGGGGGAGGTGGAGGGAGTAATAGTAGTAGTAGTAGTAGTAGTAATTTTTCGGATGAGTAACATGGAGAAATAATATCAATAATAATCGATAGATATTCTAAGAGTGAAATTAGTTACTCTATTAATATATATCAAAAAAAATACAGTAATCAAACCTTATCGATATTCCATAAAGATGTATAGTATAGTATAGTATAGTGTGTGTGTGTGTGTGTGTGTGTGTGTGTGTGTTGCTTACCACCTGCCGGCACTCCTCCTGGGCCAGATGCAGTGCCGCTGTGAGTGCCGCCACCTTCCCGGTCAGCTGGCCGAGGCGAGCACGCGTAGACATGTCAAGAAACTCATCAAATATGTTATAGTCCTCCTCCTCCTCCTCCTTCTCTTCCTCCTCTTCTCCCTTTTCCCTCTTTCCAGTTGCACTTTCCTTCTCTCTCCCCTCTCTTCCCCTCCTTTCATTATGATCCTCGTCCTTCTTTAGCTCAGCACTCCCTTCACCCCTCAAGCCCTTCACCCCTTCACCCCTTCCCTCTGCTTGGACTTTGTTTATACTACTGCCACCAGGGTGAGGCTTGGCAGGGTGAGGCTTGGCAGGGTGAGGCTTGGCAGGGTGAGGCTTGGCAGGGTGAGGCTTGGCAGGGTGATGGGTGATGATGGTGGGTGACATCCGGCTTGAACTCTAAAAAGAAAAAAAAAAATAAATAAATAAATATATAAGTGGGTTATAGTATTCATTCCTTTTAATATATTTCTCTTTATTATTATCATTATCATTATTATTTATTATTACTTTCATTATTATTTATCTATTTATTATTATTACTTACTTTTTATATATGTTTTAGACAGTAGGAGAAATAGAAGCAAGGGTTGGAGGTCCAATATACCATTAGAGGTGTCTTGACACTCCTCTTTTGAAAGAGTTCAAGTCATAGGCAGGTGGAAAAACAGACAAAGGAAGAGAGTTCCAGAGTTCACCAGTGTAAGGGATGAAAGAGTGAAGATACTGGTTAACTCTTGCATTAGGAAGATGGACAGAATAGGGATGAGAAGTAGAAAATGTTGTGCAGCGAGGCCGCGGGAGGGGGGAGGCATGCAGTTAGCAAGTTCAGAAGAGCAGTCAGCATGAAAATAGCGGTAGAAGATAGATAAAGATGCAACATTGCAGCGGTGACTTAAAGAATCAAGACAGTCAGTTAGAGGAGGAGAGTTGATGAGGCGAAAAGCTTTAGACTCCACCCTGTTTAAAAGAGCTGTGTGAGTTGAGCCCCCCCCAGACATGTGAGCCATACTCCATACATGGGCGGATAAGGCCCCTGTACAGAGCAAGCAGCTGAGAGGGAGAGAAAAATGGACGCAGACGCCATAGGACACCTAACTTCTTGGAAGCTGATTTAGCAAGAGTAGAGATATGAAATTGCCAGTTTAGATTTTTAGTAAAGGATAGACCGAGTGTGTTTAATGTGGAGGAGAGGGGAAGTTGAGTGTCATTGAAGAAGAGAGGATAGTTATCTGGAAGGTTATGTCGAGTAGATAGTTGTAGAAATTAAGTTTTTGAGGCATTGAACAGAACCAGGTTTGCTCTGCCCCAATCAGAAACAAGTGAAAGATCAGAAGTTAAGCGTCCTATAGCATCTCGCCTTGAGTCATTTAATTCTTGTTAGGTTGGGCGTCTGTTGTACGACGTTGAAAAATGCAAGGTGGTGTCATCAGCATAGGAGTGGATAGGGCATTGAGTCAGATTTAGGAGATCATTGATGAATAATAGAAAGAGAGTGGGTGATAGGACAGAACCCTGAGGAACACCACTGTTGATAGTTTTAGGAGAAGAACAGTGACCGTCCACTACAGCAGCAATAGACCAGTCAGAAAGGAAACTGGAGATGAAGGTACAGAGGGAAGGATAGAATCCGTAGGAGGGTAGTTTAGAAATTAAAGATTTATGCCAGACTCTATCAAAGGCTTTCGATATGTCAAGGCCGACAGCAAAGGTTTCACCGAAGTCCCTAAAAGAGGATGACCAAGATTCAGTTAGGAAAGCAAGAAGATCACCAGTAGATCGGCCTTTACGGAAACCATACTGGCAATCAGAGAGAAGGTTGTGAGCTGATAGATGCCTCATTATCTTCTTGTTAAGGACAGATTCAAAGGCTTTAGAAAGGCAGGAAATCAAAGCTATAGGGCGGTAGTTAGAAGGATTGGAGTGGTCACCCTTTTTAGGGACAGGTTGAATGTGAGCAAACTTCCAGCAAGAAGGATAGGTAGAAGTAGAGAGACACAGACGAAAGAGTTTGACCAGGCAGTGAGCGAGTTCGGAAGCACAGTTTTTGAGAACAACAGGAGGGACTCCATCCGGACCGTAAGCCTTCCCAGAATCAAGGCCAGAGAGGGCATGGAAAACATCATAATAAAGAATTTTAATTTTAGGGATGAAGTAGTCAGAGGGTGGAGGAGTAGGAGGAATATGGAATATGCCCAGTATCATCCAAAGTAGAGTTAGTAGCAAAGGTTTGAGCTTATTGGTTAATTAGTAAATTCAATGAATTCTTTTATTTTATCTTATTTTTATTTTATCTTAAAAAGTTGCACACACACTTATATATTATTGAAGATTGAACAATTATATCCATCCATTACTATGTTAAATCAAGTTCATGCTATTTCATCTCTCTCTCTCTCTCTCTCTCTCTCTCTCTCTCTCTCTCTCTCTCTCTCTCTCTCTCTCTCTCTACCTTGGTTCTAGGGCGCAGCAGGTTCATCATCCTCGCGTCCAGCTCATGGTCCTGCTGGAGCAACATCAGGCCCTCAAGGAAGGGGTTCTCAGGCTCCTCCGACATGGTGGTGCCTGTGTGGGTTGGGTTAGGTTAGACTGTGTGTGTGTGTGTGTGTGTGTGTGTGTGTGTGTGTGTGTGTGTGTGTGTGTGTGTGTGTGTGTGTGTGTGTGTATTTTCACATACACGCACATAAAATATAGATATATGAAACCAAACATATTTTTACACTTAACTTAATAATATAACAATACAATACGCCTTAAAAACTGCAATATAAATATTACTGTACGTACAATATATACACAGACACGACAAGGCAATAATTCCTGCTTCACCTGTTTTTACATTAGGTTAGGTTAGCTTGTGTTAGGTAAGGTAAGGTAAGGTAAGGTAAGGTGAGGTAAGGTAAGGTAAGGTAAGGTAAGGTAAGGTAAGGTAAGGTAAGGTAAGGTAAGGTAAGATAAGGTGAGGTGAGGTGAGGTAAGGTAAGGTAAGGTTAGGTTAGGTAAGATGAGGCTATCAATCTTCCATAGATAGAATTAAAACATTTAAACTCCCCTTGTTAGCTCCTGTAGCAAGTTAATAACAACCTTAACCTAACCATAACTTAACATAACCTAACCAACCTAACATAACATAACCATAACATAACTTGAAAGATGCTTTACCAGGTAAATAATGGTGATCACCGCCTGAAACCTTCACAGATGTGTTGAGTACACTATGTAGCATATAGTATGTACCACTTGAAGTGAAACCAGCTTTATCAAGAGTGTGGTTTTAGTGTACAAACAATTGAAGTCCGTCACGTCATATCCTGCAACAACCATTACTTTTACAATCCATAAACTAACATAGCTAGTAGAAATAAAGTTTAGAAGTTTTATATTCCGATAACATTAAGTAAAGCTACAATACACATCTGACATAATTAACACATATCCCTATGGTATCACCTGTTAATTAATGCTCAACACAGGTAAGTTTGAGCTTCACCTTGATAGAATGAATCAAAACAGACGCGTGGTCCCACAGGTCCAGGTAAAGGGTTGCCCAGGTAACCAGTGTTTGCATCACACTCACCTTCGTAACTTGTAATCCAGGAACAGATTGATCTATAATTGGTCCTCCCTCCTAACTGTCACCTGCCTCGTCATGGCCATTCCTCTTGATTTTTTTTTAAAATCCTCCTCTTGTTCCTATTTTTTTTTTTATCATATGTGAGGGGAATTAACATACATAAAACTAGAAAATAGAGAATTAATTAATACGGAGATTCTCACGGTAATATATATATATATATAAATAAATAACATAACTTAACAAACAACGTATCTTTGACGCAATTATGAAAGGAGACATTATTAATAACATAAATGGGAAGAATGTGCTGGAAAAATATAAATAATACACACCAGTGGAAGCCCACTTCAGCTGTGCCGTTAACAGGCAAAATTTACCAAAGTAACCAAAGTAAGTAAGTAACACGATTGCGGAGGAAACTTGCAAGGCCTACCATTGAAGGTAAACAGAAGCGTCAAGTCTGGGTAACACGACGTCACCCGCCATGCTGCCTCAGACCCTTCATTATTATAACATTTTTCTTCTATAATTTAATGTCATTCAGAAAGATAAATTGATTCAGGTTTGATAAATTTTTTGTAATTCATTGAAGTATATTAAAACTTTGGAGGAAAGTTTATATTCATGTTAGTTTTATTATGTGTAGAATTATTGGGTTTTTTTCATTATGATTTAATAAAGTGAGTATTTTTCTTTTTGATTGATTTTTTTTCTTTATTAGTATTATTAGTTTGATTGAAGATATTTTTTCAATTTACTATTTTATTTATGTATTTATTTATTTATTTTAACATTATAAATTTCCGCAAATGTGAATAACAGACAGAAAAAAAATTATGCACTTTATAACTAACTTTATTATAAAAAAAATAATAGGATACAATAATAAAAATGAATAAAATCACAGTAAATTAAAAAAAATAACAAAACTTTATCATTTGTAACAACACTTCAACACAATTCTATAAGTGACCTTCCCTTCCCTTCCTCTGTGCAGCTCCTCAACATAACACATCCTTCCACCTCGCAACACAAGACTAAACTAAACATAAAAGTATTAATGTATTGAGTACAGTTAAAGTTAAAGTGACGAGGAAGGAAAGGAAAGGCAACCATTTTTAAATCTCTTTGTGTGGTGAAGTAGAGGTCGTGTTCCTCATATGGCGCCGCATCAGCAGTGTTGCCAGATACTTAAGAATATCTGGAGTTCAAGGAAAATATGATCAATTGTCAGATTTTTAAGGAATTATCATAAAGTATACACAAAGTATACACAAAGTATACACATAAAGTATACATAAAAGGATAAAAAACAATATGAATGTCGTGTTTAGTTTGAAATCATTATATGTCAAACTATTGGATATGTTTACAATGTTGGGAAAGTTTTGTTAATTATCATTGAAGACAAATGTAAACTTTTACTAAAAATACGATGCACTCTACGTATTGTGTTTGCAGTATTATTATGTTATTTTGTGTGTAGCTATTAATACAAATATATTTTTATACATGAAGGATAAAAGCAAGAATAATATTACCGTCACAAAATGTAAAATGTTGAGAGCAGAAAACCATAAAATAAAAAAACATACAAACCTATCCTTTTTAAAACAAATATAAAAAGAATAGATGAAAGTTCATAAAAGGATAATAAAATAAAAAAAATACCACATGAACATTGTATTACATAATTATAACAAAAACTATATATATATCCAGAGAATCCCTGAGCATCCTCCCGCCAATCATGAGTGTTCTCCCGGAATCTCTGGTTATGTTAAGGTTGGTGTTGCATCCTTGAGGTGGCAACACTGGACCAGCTGATGGCCGCAGCTGACTGTGTGATGGCGGCGGCGGCGGCGGCGGAGTAGTGCTGCGTGTGCGTGTGTGTGTGTGTGTGTGTGTGTGTGTCGGCCCGCGATGCCATGGCTGTGTCTGCTGCTGGTGGCGTAGCGCGGGCGGACATGGTCACAGTGCGGGGTGAGGGCGTGGGCGTGGCGGGTGGAGGAGGTGGAGCAAGTGGAGGAGGAGGAGGAGGAGGAGGTGGAGTGACGGAGGACAGTGCTGCCACCACCACCACCACCACCCTGACGCACCCTGCACACTGCCACCCTAACGGCACGCCCACAGGCACGCCCAACGGGGATGCACAGTGGAAGCCTCTGCCCCACGAAGCCTCCAAGATGGCCAAGATCAGGGATGTGGTGGAGGGCGCCGCCAGGTAAGGTGGAACGAAGCTTTACGGTCACTAATT
>JAPQNM010000034.1:3530599-3585599 GCA_029783475.1 Metacarcinus magister
CTCTATATATTTTCTATCACCACCACCACCACCTCACCTCACCTTTTCTTCCTTTCTTTCCCTACAGTGTGTCTAGCAAGTGTATCGTTGAGAGTCTGGTGCAGCAGGTGACACAGCTTAGCGATGTTGAGAAGTTCTTGCTGTACCTCAAACTTCCAGTCGGCCGTCCTCCCGATGCAGACCCGTTAAAACAGTAAGTATCCTCTCTAACCTAACTCTGTATTGATGATATTTGACTTGTTTATATATATGTATTGATGGTTTTAAGAGGTGATAATAACAATAATGATAATGCTGGTCCTCTTGTAGGCCTCTTAACCCACTGGGGAGTAGGTGTGAGATCCAGCTGACCATAACGTGGATCAAGACACACCTAGAGATGAATAGTGAAGTGTCCCTCCCTAAGCGTGAGGTTTATAACGAGTATATGTAAGTCTACCCTTTAATGTTTTGGTTTCGCTTACGTTTTCTTTGGTTATGTTGTTTTTATTGTTTTTTTTCATTGATATATTGTTATTTTTTATTATCTGTACTTTTTTTTCTCTCTTCTGTGTGTGTATATATCATCCCTCTCTCCCCTCCACTCATCCCCTCTCCATTATTATACCAATACACATCCCTTTCTACTGTACCCACAAATCCCTCTTTAGATTCACTCATTTCCACACTCCAACTCACCACCCCACTCATCCCTCTCTAGACATCACCACACCATCACCTCATCACTTCCCCAACTCACCCCAACATCCCCCCAACTCACACCCACATACCCCCACATCCCCCCAACTCACACCCACATCCCCCCAACTCACCCCGACATCCCCCCACTCATCCCTCTCACCCCTCTCCTTCAGGCACTACTGCACCCTGAACAGCATCAAGGCTCTCAGCACGGCAGACTTCGGCAAGGTGATGAAGCAGGTGTTCCCGGGAGTGAGGCCGCGGAGGCTGGGTCAACGCGGTGCCTCCAAGTACTGCTACTCGGGCCTAAGGAAGAAGTGGACCCTGGACCCCCCTGACCTACCTGACCTCAATGATAATATGACCAAGAAGACTATGGTGAGGATTTATATATGGGGGGGGGGGGAGGGTGTGTTGGTGTTGTTTTTATTTGTTTGTTTATCTCTTTTATTTGTCTTCACTTTCTCAAAATACACTTACCCCTTTATTTATTTATTTAACTTCCCTTCACTTTACTTCACTAAAATTACATCAAACTGCTTAAAAATACACATATATATATTTTTTTCAATGTCTTTACTTTGCCTTCACTTTCCCTTCCCTTCCCTTCCCTTCCCTTCCCTTCCCTTCCCTTCTTAAAAATACACATACTGCCTTTTTTCCAATGTATTTACTTCCCCCTCACTTTCCCTTCCCTTCCCTTCTTAAAAATACACATACACCCTTTGTTGTTTTTTGTTTTTTCAATGTATTTACTTAACCTTCCCTTTGCCTTCAGTTGGGAGTGGACTGCGCTGTGGAAGAAGGTGAGGTGGACCGTGCCGCCACCTGCCTTGTGCTGGAGTGGGCCGAGAAGCTGTGTTCTGTCAAGTTTGAGTGTGTGAGGGACTTGGCACTCCACCTCGTCAACAAGAATTACGTCGACAACAGATCAGTGGCGGCCTTCACACTGCTGTCCCTGGCTGACCACAAGCAAGGTACACACACACACACACACACATACACACACATACACAAGTTTTTATTCTCCATGCAAACTCATTTTTATGTACGTATTCTAAACTTCTTCTGTGCACCTCAATGTATGTATGTAAGTAAGTAATAAGTGTTTGTATGTTTGTTTTATGTGCGTGTGTGTGTGTGTGTTGCAGGTGTGTTGGTGGGGGGTAACGTGGGGGGCGGGGGCAAGCACAGAGAGACCCAGATACAGCTGCAACGAAAGATTCAGGAGCGAGAACACATCAGGGAACAGAAGAGGAAGCTGCAGGTAAGGATGATGATGATGATGATGATGATGATGATGATGATGATGATAAAAATGGTGTTAAACAATAATAATAAGTGATGAATATTTTGTATTCTTTTTTTTCTTTTTTCTTTTTTGTCATTGTGTTTATCTAATGTTCGTTCCCCTTTCTCTGTGTGTGTCTGTGTGTGTGTGTGTGTGTGTCAGGAGCAGCAGCCGGCGGTGACCAAGTGCAGCAGCGGCGGCGGCAGCGGTGGCGGCAGTGAGCGTCCCAAGTCCCGGCGTCGCAGTGGGACTCAACGCAACCCTTCTGGTGACACCCACGCCCCCCTCACCAACGGCACCCCGCCCCCGCCCCCGCCCCCGCCCTCCAAGATGGGGCCCAACGCCATCAACGGGACCTGTGAGGGAGGCGGCGGTGGGGGGGTGAGTCTGCTGCGGTGTGAGCTTGAGAATGGTGGGGGTGGTGGGGGTGTTGAGGGGGGCGTGGTGGGGGACCTGCCCATCAAACAGGAGCAGCCCCCCCTTGACTTCCTGGACTCACTCACAGACGACAAGATCCTGGACCCCAAGTGTGACCAAGAGTGTGTGGGTGTGGGGGGTGTGCAGGCCCACCCACCCCTCCGGAGGACCTGCAGCACCCCGGGGGGCAGCCTGGAGGGTAAGAAGACTCCCCTTGGAGGCAGCAAGGTGGCCGTGTCCAAGGCCGGCACCACCAAGAAGACCCTGCTCATCATGTCCACCACAGGGGGCGGGGCGGCCAAGGCGGCCTCACCCAAGCCCCGCTTCAAGGCCATCCAGCCCCGCACCGATGCCCCACTGCAATGGTCGGACATAGAGTCCGGGGCCACAGGTGCCGAGGACCTGCCCCAGCAGCCCCCGAGGGTGGACTCCCTGCTGGGTGCCACCTTGATGGGCCAGCCCCTGGTGGAGGTGCCAGGCCCTGCCCCCCACCCCATGCACAACCATCACCAACAGCAGCAGCAGCAGCAGCAGCAGCAACAGCAGCAACAGCAACAGCAGCAACAGCAGCAGCAGCAACAGCAGCAGCAGCAGCAGCAGCAGCAGCACAGCAACAGCAACAGCAACAGCAACAAATACTACATCAACAACAACAACAACAAATACAACAACAGTTACAGCTGCAGCAACAGCAGCAGCAGCAGCAACAGCAACAGCAACAACAGCAACAGCAACAGCAACAACAACAACAACAACAACAGCAGCAGCAGCAACAGCAACAACAACAGCAGCTGCAACAGCAGCAGCAGCAGCAGCAGCAGCAGCAGCAGCAGCAGCAGCAACAGCAACAACAACAACAACAACAACAACAACAACAACAACAGCAACAGCAACAGCAACAGCAACAACAACAACAGCAACAACAACAGCAACAACAACAGCTGCATCACCAGCATCCTCACCACCCTCAGCAGCAGGCGTGCCAGCCTGGGCCGGGTGGGTTGGTGACGGTGCTTGGTGGAGGCAGCAGCAGCAGCAGCAGTAATGGTGGCAACAGTCACGAGGCTGATGATGAGCTGATCCAGTACTTCCACAAGAAGGCCATGGACATGGATGACCTGCAGAAGAACAGTCAACTGTCAGAGCTGCGCAAGCTGCTGCAGATCAACCTGCCCAGCGGCCTGGCCCGGGCAGGGCCACCGGGGACCGTGCACCGGGGAGAGGGGGATGTGCTGGAGCAGGACGGGGTGGGCGGGGGAAGCATCCGGCGACGGGTAAGCTTCCAGCCGTCCCTGGAGAGTGGTGAGGCCCTGGCCCTGGTGGGGGGGCAGACGGTGGGGTCTGTGCCCCCCAGCCCCAACACCCGGCGCACACAGTTTAACTTCACACCCATCGGCACCAGTCTGGAGCAGGTCCAGGGCGTGTCCCAGTGTTCCAGTGCCAACGCCAGCCCCTTCATGTCCCCCCGCAACACCCCGCTGCCCCGCTCCAGGCACAACTCAGGCCAGATGTCCTCCACCTACGTCACACCCCGTAGCACACCCTTTACCCCGGACCAGCCCGGTGGGGGTCACCCCGTGCCCTCGGAGAGCAGCACCCCCTTCATGTCCCCCATCCCCACCCCCATCCCCCGCTCCAGACACAACTCCAGTCAGAACCTGCGCACCATCTACACCCCAACCTGCCGCTCCAGGCACTCCTCGGGGGCACCCAGCCTGCGCCATGCACCTTACGCCGCAGAGGACCCCTCCGGGCGGCGGGGGGGAAAGTTCTCCTCCAGGCACTCCTCGGGCAGCGTGCCCCCCTCCCCCTCCTCTGCCCCGCTGTCTCCCCTAGTGCAGGACAGCTCCCTGCACCAGCAGCAGGACATGTGTGGCCTGCAGCTGGGTGGGTCGCCCATGCTGCAGCTGATGCTCAAGAACAAGCCGGTGAGCAGTGGGCAGCGGCCGGGCATGAGTGACCTGCGGCGGCGGCACATGTCTGCAGGGCCAACCATACCCTACCAGCCCCAACCCCAGCCCCCAACCTTCCACTCAGACCCCCTGGCACAGGAGGTGACCAGTGTGCTCACCAACCCCCAGCCCGGCCCCAGCGGTGCCCAGCAGGCCAGCCAGGCCAACCGGCCCCAGTCTGTGCCCCTGCTGCAGATGCTCAACATGCAGGACACCTTCGCCAAGTCACAGCCCAACACACCCTTGGTGGGGCAGCCATTCAGCTTCTCAGACTGTTGTGGCATGAGCCAGGCTTCCTCCTACGCCCCCACGCCCGTCCCCAGCGAGTACAACGACTTCACAGAGACCTACAACCTGGACATTGACCCCCTGCTGGAGGTGAACCTGCAGGGTGATGCCGGCAGCTCAGGGGTGTTGGATCCCCTGGACTCACTTTCCTTGTCAGGCACACAGTCCACAGACCTGTCCACCCTCTCAGACCCACTACAGGTGCCCCCCAACATCAACCCCTTCGAGGCCTTCCAGGGGGACAGCGTGGGCATGCGGGAGCCCCTGGAGGACAGGGTGGGTGTGTCCTGCTGCATGGACCCCCTACGTGATGCCCCAGAATGTGGTGGGCGGGGAGGGAAGGGACATGCAGGAGCCCCTCATCAACCCCGCCTCCATGCTCACCCTCAACGCCCTCAACCGGCCCAGCCTTGAGGTGGTGGTGGGCGGGGGGGCGGGGCTGGAGGATGACTTCCAGCCCACCCTGGCAGACCTTGGTGACCAGGAGGTGTTCAACTCCCTGGTGCTGGACGTGAACAAGGACTGACATCACACAGCCGGCTGGGCAAAGTACCTCACCTGAGCGAGGCTGCTGCCGCCGCACCTCCTCTAGAGTACGGCCGCCCAGCCTGGCACCAAGCACACGCACGGGGCTGGGGCCGGGGCACGGATGCTCACCCGCCTCGCCCCGCCCCGCCAGGACAGTGAGAGCATTGATGGAAGCTGTGAAACTGGTGGAGTGTGTGTCTTGCAAACTTTACTTAATGTGTCAGTGTGTGTGAGGAGGGAGGGGGGGAGGGCATGACAGCCTGTGTGTGTGTGTGTGTGTGTGTGACTCGGGCAAGACTGCAGTCACACACACACACACACACACACACACACACATACACACAGCTGCCCCCGCCGTGCCCTGTAAGGTGTGGGTGAGCACTAGGCCAAGCAGGATGCAGATCAGAACACAACACACTGTCACCCGTACAAGCCATGCATCCGGGGGCTTGGGGTGACAGGCAGGCACACACCCGGACACTCCCTCCTCACCCATCACCCAAGGGAAGGTGAATATACAGCCTCATCCTCTTCACTCGTGTGTGTGTGTGTGTGTGTGTGTGTGTGTGTGTGTCCGGATGTCTGGCACCACACCCATAAGCTGCCAGTGTCACCTGTCTTCACCAGGCTGTGTGTATGTGTGTGTGTGTTTGTACGTACTTGTGTCAACCAGTAGAGGTATTAAATAACACACCTTACACACCTGTCACATCCCACACACACCACCACCACCACCACCACCACCACCACCACCACCACCACCACCACCACCACCACCACCACCACCACCACCACTGCACGTCATTGGTTGGTCCTGCGAGGATGGATCACATCACCGCAGCACACACACACACACACACACACACACACACACACACTTTACAGTCTCAAAGGGATTTAGACACCCAACGAGCATTACTTTTGTGTGCTGCGGCCAACACACACACACACACACACACACACACACACACACACACACACACACATCTGTTTCCTCGTGGTGTGACTCCGAATCACAACTTGCTTGACACTCCCGGGATAAGAAAATAAGATAATAAGGAAGCTGCACAAGACCAGTTGACCTACACAAGGCAGCTCCCTTCCTTCCTTCCTTCCTTCCTTCCTTCCTTCCTTTCCTGCACCTAACACTTACCATCCGTTTTCCTCATCCGTTGAAATGTCCAACCGTTTAGAGCGAGGCGATGCGAGCGAGGAAGGTGAAAGCAACACTGATATTATGCATTGCTATACATACAAAGGTTCAGCCTCACCTGTGCTCTACTTCTTAATGACATGCTACTGCCAGCTAACGACCAGTCCAGATCTCCCGTGGCAGAGGACGGCCGACTGCCCCTGCCAATAAAAAATAAGACACTTTTTCACGTAGAAGAAATGAAAGAGGAGGAGGAGGAGGAGTAAGGTTCCGACTGCCCCTGCCGATAAGAATTAAGACACTTTTTCATGTAGAAGAGGAGGAGGAGGAGGGTTATGGTTTTCTCTCTCTCTCTCTCTCTCTCTTTTTTTTTCTATTTTTATTTATTTATTTTTTATCCTTCACGTCCCTGTCAGTTATATTTGTACATGTAAAGTTGATTGTGTTTTTTTTTTATATGCAAATGTAAAGAAATGTTTTTATTATTATTATTATTATTATTATTGTATTATCTAAGTGCTGTGATGGTTTAAAGTTAATATATATGGAGGGGGAGGGGGCGGGGTCACAGCTGATGTTTGTTTTGACTTACTCTTTTTTTTCTTTTTCTTTTTTTTATATATCTAGGAAGTTGTTTATTCCTTTTATTTCTTGTTTTGTCACGCCTTGAAGCCTCTTGAAAGGTGTTGGATCCTACACTGAGAGGATGCAGGAGTCTGTATAAGGTGTTGGAATCTATTGAAAGGGTGTTGGAACCTGTTTATAAGGGTGTTGGAACCTGTTTGAAAGGGTGTTAGTTAATTAGTTTGTTTGGTTACGTTGGCGTGTTTGAGGTTTTTATTCTTATTTTCTTGGGGAGGGAAGGTGAAGTTTTTTTTATTTATTTATTCTTATTATTATTTTTTTTTTTTTAACTTGTGAGAAGGAGACGGAAGCCGAGTGCCTAAACACCTTTCCCTTCCTGTCCCCTTCCTTCCCCTTACCCTTCCTCATCCAGGGCAGGGTAAGGCAAGGATAGAGGCAGGGTGAGGCACTGTCCATAGCACTGTGGTGGCACTGTAACAGGTATAGTGGCACTGTGGCGGGTGTGGTGGCACTACGCAGCCCCCTAACCCCCCGCCCGACCGGCACTTAGAGGCTGGCTGGGCTGGGTCTGGGGCTGGGGTTGTGGCCGAACTGTACATATGTAACATTCGTGTGTATTATAATGAATGTCCTTTTGCAAGTTTTAGACGATAAGCTGCAAGGCATTGAGTGTTTATAAATATATATACGACATATAGCTATATATATATTATTATTATTATTATTTTCTCCTTGTCTTCTTTTAAGTTTTCTCTCGCACATGACAAAGCATCATTGACATTGTAGTGTTAATGTGCACGGGGCGTGTACACACAAGGGAAGACATTGGTGCTGTAGGGGGGGACCGCGCACACACACACACACACGTACATACACATACAAACATACATACACATACATACTTACATACATACAGAGGTAGATGTGCTAGGAAATACTATGCTCAATACATCATTAAATATATAAACTAGATTACATTATTATTATTATTATTATTCATACTCTTAGAAGAAAAAGAAAAAGAAGAAGAAGAATGGGTTTGCCACACTCCATTTTTTATATCTGTGATAACCCAAAGGAAGGAAAAAAAAATTCATATACATATAAAAAAAAAATTCAATATTGTATAAAATTTACCAGGGACATTAATCTATAGTCTTCATTTTATAATATATATGAAACCCAACCTTTAATGTAAGTAAACTCAAATGTTACAATAATAATAGTGTTATATTAAGACAGGAATGTGTAACTATTATTATTATTATTATATACACACGTAAATAAATGAATAAATAAATAAATAACTGACTCACTCCTTGCAACACTCATAGATATAAAGACACACGTGTATGTATGTATGTACGTATATATCTTCCTTCAGTCATCAACACACAGACACACACACACTGTTCAGAAATCGTCCACCTTCCATGATCTCTACTTTGTGCCCGCGTGGGAGAGCCTCGGAAACTTGGATGCCCTTAAGGTAGCCCAGTCTCTCTTAGGTCGAGTGAGTGAGGAAGAATTTTTACATTTTTACAAACAAAGGGTGATTTTATTATCATTATTATTATTATTATTATTATATATTGTTGTAGCTTCCATATTGAGGCGTGAAGGTGATAAATTTATATAAAGATGTATGTATGTATGTATGTTGCTTGTTTCCTACGACTTGCATCTTTAAATGTATTATTATTATTATTATTATTTTATTTTATTTATTATATATTTTTTTCTTATTTAATCTATTTGATTTGATTTCATTATTTTTATCCTTTGTTTTTTTCCTCTTCCTCTTAAGTTGTTTTTATTATTATTATTATTATGTTTTTTTTTCTTCTTCTTTTTCTCTTCTTTCTTTAGTTGTTATATATACTTTGTTGCTTAGTTTTGAATGTTAAGATAAAGTTGTTTTTTTTTCTTTCTCTTTCATCTCTTTTTTTTCTTCCGTTAGTGAGATTATTATTATTATTATTATTATTATTATTATTATTATTATTATTATTATTATTTATTTATTCATTATTATTTTTATTTATTTATTATTTTTTTTGCGTGTGATTTATTATGAAACTCAGGCTGATGATAATGGGCTTTATAAACACACACACACACCCACACACACACACTATAATATTTGCTCAGTTTAAATAATAACTTGGTCCCCCCTTTTACGTAGTTGATAGAAAACAAAAAATTTAATTAATGAATAAGTAAATAAGACAAAAAGAATGAATACATAGATAAAATACAATAACATTAAAAAATAAAGCAAACAAACACAAAACAAGAGAAGGTTTAAAACACTATAATAATAATAATTATAATAATAATAATAATAATAATACAACTACTTCATAATTTTCATTCTTTGTAAATATAGAAGATCAAAGCTTTTTAATTTTCCAATATTTTTTTACCAGTTCAGTAAAAGTAATAATAATAATCTTGATAATAAAAAAAATATAATAATAATAATAATAATAATGCGTGTGTGTGTGTTTGTTTGTGTGTCAGGAAGTTATATAAATACCACTACTATTACTATTATTACTACTACGTATTTTTTATTTTTATTTAGTAGGTACAAATTATGCTACAATTTTTTATATTATTATCATTATTATTATTATTATTATTATTATTATTATCATTGTTTGTGTAATGTAATGTGTATATTTGTACATGTTTGGGATAATGGCTGGCTTGTATATTAATTAATTAAATAATTATTAGCCCTTGTGTCATAATGGCTTATCGCTTCAAACTTTTTCAATAGACGGGGAAAAAATCAATAAAAAAGCTGATGATGAATGTGAATAATAATGAGGCCAGGAAAGCTGATGATGATGATGATGATGATGAATGTGAGTAATAAGGAGTGCAGGAATTTCTTAGATGTATAACTAGATGAAATACGTATTATTAACCTTTTTGAAATTATATTATTAAGTAGATTTTCTATGGATTTATATACATACATACATACATATAAATATAAATATATAGAGAGAGGGATGAAAAAACATCATATTTTTTATTATTTTAAAATTGAGGATTTAACTTTTATTATTATTTATTTATTTTTTTTAGAAAATGGCTCGAGTTTGTTTGTATAATATTTCTTTTGAATGATTTGCTGAGATTTAAGTTTTTTTTTCTTTTTTATGTATGGAAAAAAAAAGTTTGAAAGATTTTCAAAAATTGCCGGGAAAAAAAATGGAAATCTGTATAAAATGTAAACAAACAAAAACTGTCCATTGTGTAAAGTTTATTGAAATTATGATGAAGTTGAAGGAAGAAAAAATGTATTACAAGAAAAAATAATAAACAAAACAAAAAAAGTTGACGTGGAAATCTATAATGTTAATATATAGAAAATTGTGCTTATTAAACGTATTTTGAAAAGTGATGAATAATGATGATACAAAAAAGTGAACGAAACATGAATAAGAAAATTAAACCTACAAGTGAAAAAAAAAAGTGAGTAAACATGATAAGAAAAAAATGATAGAAAATGAAAAACAATGAAAACCAACAACAATAACAACAATAATAATAATAATATAACATAATATAAATAAATACATTTTTAAGAATAGTTTAAACCAACGAGAAATGTACAAAATAAATAAATGAATATAAGTAGAAAAACAATGGAATAATAATGATAATATCCACAACAAAACAATGAAATAGAAACTGAAAATGGAGTGTCGAGATTATTACTATTATATTTTTTTTTATTACTATTATTATTATTTATTTATTTATTATTTCAATGGGAGGGGTTAGGGTAGGAGTAGGTGGTGGTGGTGGTGGTGGTGGTAGTTCGCCGGTCCGTCACCAGAGGGCAGCACCACTAACAAACAAACAAATGAGTAGTACAAATTAATTTTCATTATTACATACTCCTTTATTATTTTTTTTTCTTCTTAATTTGAAAGCAATGTGTGTGTTGTGTTGCAAGTGAGACTTTCATTATTATTACTATTATTATTATTATTATTATTATTATTATTATTATTATTATTATTATACTATTTCCCTTGTGTGCTGCCCGGCTGAATTCCTCTTCTCGTTTTCTATATGTCTGCCTTGCTAAGTGAAGGGGTAACGAAGCTATGTTAACTTTATCACGAAAATTAACTCCATTATATAATATTTCAAACAATTAGTCTTCAGAACCTCAAGTGTTGTAGGAATTGCCTGTACGTAAACTATTTATTATATATTGCAATTTATTACTATTAAATATCTTGATAATAATAATAATAATGGAGCTTTACATAAAAACAAAAATATACAGAATAATTTTGGAAATGATTAAATGTGATTAAGAAAAATATAAATGCACATTGTTGTTGAACTGATTTAACGTCAATATTTAAACAATCACAAAAGTTAATGAAGTACAATGATAACAAAAAGAACAAATTTTAATACATTACAGAGAGAAAATAAATATACAATAATGACAGTAGCATCACTAATGAAGGCTAATTACACCTGATTACCTTTATAGAACAAGGCAGGTAAAACACACACACACACACACACACACACACACACACACACACACACACACACACACACCCACACCCACACACACACCTTCCCTCGTGTCATTAATGAAATACGATCAATAAAAAAAATTAATCCTAGTAAATTTTCAATACTAAGAATACAATAAATTAGTAAAAATATATAAAATCCTAGTAAATTATCAATACTAGGAAGGTAACGGGCATTTCCACATCACTAGGAGAGTTGAATATAAAGCCTTACTAGTTAACAAGGCTAGCTAGTTGACCCCTGAAGCTAACAAGGCAGAGAGAGAGAGAGAGAGAGAGAGGGAGAGGAAAAGATAAAGATAGAGAGAGAGAGAGGAAGAAAGATAATGTTAGGCTGAGGCGGGCGTTCACCTACATACATACAAACTATTGCTAAGTAAATATTACCTGTATATCTTAATTCTTTAAATACAGCTGATAATTTGACATGGTACTAATGGTGTATTTTTATCATCCCTCACCCGCTTGATTATTATTATTTTTTTTTAAAGGGATATAAAGGGTTGACTCTCTCTCTCTCTCTCTCTCTCTCTCTCTCTCTCTCTCCCTCTCTCCCTCTCTCTCTCTCTCATTTTAAGGAAGTTGCATTACAGATATAAAAAAAAATACATGCAAGATTTTCTTTCTTTACGTTTACCAAATTGGTACTGCACTTTTTTTCTTTCTTTAAATAAAATAATAAACTGATTAAAAAATAAAAGAAAATGATACCTTAGAACACAAAATAATAATAATAATAATAATAATAATAATAATCAGCAGCAGCAGCAGCATCAGGAGGAGGAAGAAGAGAGCAGACTGCACCATCAACTTACCTGAAGAAGAACACCTGGTAAGGAGAGAGGGAGAGAGAGAGAGAGAGAGAGAGAACAGATGTATGTATAAGAAATTGAAGTAACATGCAATTATGAAATAGGTTGTTATGGTAAGTTTATTAAGTTTCCAATCGCAAAACAAATATATAGTTTAAGAAAAAAAAAAAAAAAAAATAGTTAATAAAACTTAATGGATAAAAATGATCAACAATAGATATACAAAAAAGAAATAATGAACTTCAATTACCGTGAGTTCCTTCATAGTAACGGCGCAACACAACACACCCACTGGGATCCGCGCCCAGATCCCAGTGGGTGTATGTTGTGTTGCGTCGTGTGTCCCCTAACTTGGGGGCACTGCGGCCACACACACACACACACACACACACCAGAAACTGCTTTGGTGTTGGTGTAGACTGACCAGAGTCCGCCACCACCACCACCACATTTACGTCAACTGCGACGGGCTCTTTTTGTTAGCCCGTGGATAGAAAACTACTACTACTAACGCGTTCAAAACAAATGACGAACAAAAATAGTTTATATAACGCAAAACCTTTATTATCACTTCAGCTTTCTTTATATTCATCATTAATCAAAATCCATTTAACTTATCTACAACTTATTGATATACTGTTTTCGTGATTAGATGGAAGATAATTGTATTAAATAATAAGTAATAGGTTCGTATCTCCTGCGCTCCCTCCTTCGCTCTTCCTTCAGTCGAGATTAAGCAAGGAAGCGAGGGAGAGGTGCGTCACGTCTCTCTTTCCTCCACTATTACTACTACTACTACACGCACTTCCCTGAGGTGTGAAGGGCGTGTAAAGACCACCAGGGAGGCACATAAGTAAGTAAGTGTCATCCACAGTGTTCATAACGTGATATTAACGCCCTTACGTGTGTTTTGAATAAGATAAAGTTTAACCTCATAGCCATTAGAAACAATTATGATCTTCACGAGCTGGTTATAAAGACTTGTTGATGTAATGATGTGAGGAAAAGTTGTTATTATTTGCTATAACTTGTACTGACGTGGTGGTGTTGAGGGAAAGTGAAGCCCATTCATTTATTAGGTAAGTAGATTCAAGCTTCAATTAAAACTGCTTCGAACCAGTAACTGATTCGAACGGTGAAGCAACTCTTTCTTCATAGGTAATAATTCTAAGAAGAAAATAAAAGTATTATTAACAGTCCGCTATGGTTTGTTTATTCACTAATTGATAATTGAATAAATATATTAAATAAAGTGAATTGGTAATAACATTTTTTTTCTTAATCATAACGAGTGAAAGTTGCTTCAATTAGTGTTTCGAAGCAGTCTTAGAAATGTGTATGTAAGGGGGAGGGGGGGGAAGGATGGTGGTGGGGTGTGTGAAATCCTATACTATAATTTGAAAAGGTTTATTTTAATTAATGCCTTTGATTGAGTGTTCGTAGGTATAATTAGTGCCATTGAATAAGAGTGTTAGTGTTACCTGTAGAATCAATTAAGTACAAGCGGAAAGGGATTGAACATAACGACAGACAACCAAACTATAAAATAAATAAATAAATAAACGATCCATGATGTTAACAAAACCACAACAACACGAGCTGGTATTATTATCCATCTTCACCACAATGCTCTAGAGAACTCAGGGTGATATGTTTACATTACTTGATGCATTTTGAGAAGGTTTTCTTCAATTACATTTCCGTCGCAAATTCTTAGTTTGTGAGATATTCAATGTTTTTTTTATGAGACTTTCTCTTCAGGAATAAGGTAAAGTTTCGTTTGGTTTGAACAAGATTATGATATTTATCAATAAAGGTTAAGGTTTAGTTGATTTAGGTTTTGTTATGTGATGCTAATATAAAAGATATAAAATATTTTCGATGACCAAAAATCGGGGGTTGCGCGAGGTGCAGACGCTATATTTTTTGTAGCCACAGCCAGGTTTTGTGACCGTCAGTGCATTGCGCGTTCGTCAATAGGTTATTATTAGGTTATGTTAATGATTCTAGCACATTATTTACCCTACATAGATAGATTAAAACATCTTAATCTCCACTCAATAGAGAGGAGGGCAAGAGGGGATATGATTGAGGTTTTCAAATGGGTAAAAGGAATTAATAAGGGAAACATTGATCAGGTTTTAAAATTTAGTAGTCAGGATAGGACGCGTGGAAATGGGTACAAGCTAGAAAAACTTAGATTCAGGACAGACCTAGGTAGATATTGGATTATTCCAAGGGTGGGGTACAATCAGCTGCTAGTTGCAGCTTCAATCAGTCCTCGGTAGTATAGTGGTGAGTATCCCCGCCTGTCACGCGGGAGACCGGGGTTCGATTCCCCGCCGGGGAGGTCCATGTTTTTATTTTCACGTGTCATTTATTTGTACTTATAGTAAGCATCGTAGAGATAAACAGACAGGTAGATAGACTGATAGATAGATAATGTCGTACACTAGAGTTGTGTTTAATAGTGGTGGGTGAAATTTGTTGATTACTAGGAGAAAAAATATACATAGGCTACATGCATGCGTTTATTTAGAACCAACACACACACACACACACACACACACACACACACACACACACACACACACACACACACACACACGTTCTTGCTTCGCTCAAGGTTTAGTACGGGAGCAGATGAGCGACTCCGTGGCGCCACGCTATGTCGCTACTGAGTCGCTCATCTGCTCCCGTTCTTAAAGTTTCACTGATGACCAAACAGTTAGTCCTCCTTGAGCGAGAGGATGGTGTGTGTGTGTGTGTGTGTGTGTGTGTGTGTGTGTGTGTGTGTGTGTGTGTGTGTGTGTGTGTGTGTGTGTGTGTGGTCACAGCTTCACCCATAGATTGGGCTGTAATGAGCTGCAAACTCTCTCCGTGAGGGTAATGGCTGGCAGTCACAAGTCCAGTGCGTGATCCTCAAGGCTAATGAGAATGACACAACATAAATACATTTAAATTATTTAGTTAGGAATTATATACTAGTTCTACCTTCACCTTCTATCCTCGGTAGTATAGTGGTGAGTATCCCCGCCTGTCACGCGGGAGACCGGGGTTCGATTCCCCGCCGGGGAGATACAATTTTTATTAGTTTCTTTTCGTTTTTCTTTTGGTGATTTGAGAATATTTTTGATTAATTGTATGATTTTTTGCTTTCTTATGCTGGTAAAGAAAGGCAAACAAAATAAAAAATGTTCATGGTGTATCTTGAAGTACTTCAAGATACACCATGAACATTTTTATTTTGTTTGTTTGTACATTGTGTGGTATAAGAGGATATTGATGCATTAAAATGCTTTAAAATTACAATCTGTTCTATTTAAATAAGTTGTACATCGCTTCAGATCATAATAATCATTAAACGTAACACTTCAAAACAGTGAACATTGCGATGGCCGGGAATCGAACCCGGGTCAACTGCTTGGAAGGCAGCTATGCTCACCACTATACCACCATCGCATGATAGGATGAAGGAAACAACATTTTTTCCAATAAAATTTGCCCAGCTGATCGTGTAGAGAGAAGATATTGAACCCGGAAATGTTTTAAGGGGTGTCTTGTTTATAGGCAGAATATTAGAGAGAGAGAGAGAGAGAGAGAGAGAGAGAGAGAGAGAGAGAGAGAGAGAGAGAGAGAGAGAGAGAGAGAGAGAGAGAGAGAGAGAGAAAGAAAGAAGAGGCAGAGACAGAGAGAGAATGTTTTGTTTAATAAAAACAAACCACTCAGTACCTAACCTAGAATATATATATATATATATATATATATATATATATATATATATATATATATACATATACATATACATATATATATATATATATATATATATATATATATATATATATATATATACATATACATATATATATATATATATATATATATATATATATATATATATACATATACATATATATATATATATATATATATATATATATATATATATATATATATATATATATATAGTATTGTTACGAATGACTGGGGGTTCCTTGCCTGACCACACTACTACCACCACGATCACGACACTGCACCACCTTACCTACAACCACTCAGCTACTCTGCTCCATAGACACCTGTGGGTTGGGTGGGTGATGTATGTGACAGGGACTCTCTCCTCTATGTTGGGTTCGTGCGTGTAATGGTGAGACTGCGAGGTTACACTATATATATATATATATATATATATATATATATATATATATATATATATATATATATATATAGATATATATATCACTATAACCTTTGGGGCACTCGGGGGCAGGGCGGGGAAACAACACAAAAACACTCAATGCCCTTTACCTGTTTAGTGAATATCCTTAACCTCCTATGCACAACACAACACGATGTCCTTCTGTCCCCAAGACGCGCTCCTTTCTGATTCTGAGGAGAAATGGCGCCAAAAAGCCGCGTCCCTAAGTCCAAAAACCCGCGAACTATCCCGCTAAATGTCATGTTTTTATATAAATATTAAGTTTCATTTTACTGCGTAATTATTAGTCAAAGAACAAATATTCATAATGACAGTTGTACAATTTAATTAGGTGTATCAGATGCTGCAATGATATTTCCAATATCTCTAATACCTTTCGAGAAAATGAGGAGGAAAGTCATGTTTTTATATAAATATATAGTTTTATTTTACTGCGTAATTATGAGTCATAAAACATATATTCATAAGTACAGTTGTACAGTTTAATTAGGTCTATCAAATGCTGCAATGATATTTCCAATATCTCTAATAGCTTTCGAGAAAATGAGGAGTAAAGTCATGTTTCTATATAAATATAAAGTTTTATTTTACTGCGTAATTATTAGTCATGGAACAAATATTCATAATATCAGTTTTACAGTTTAATTAGGTTTATCAGATGCTGTAGTGATATTTCCAATATCTCTTATAGCTTTCGAGAAAATGAGGAAGAAAATCATGTTTTTATATAAATATTAAGTTTCATTTTACTGCGTAATTATTAGTCATAAAACAAATATTCATAATGAGAGTTGTACAGTTTAATTAGGTGTATCAGATGCTGCAATGATATTTCCACTATCTCTAATAGCTTTCGAGAAAATGAGGAGGAAAGTCATGTTTTTATATAAATATTAAGTTTCATTTTACTGCGTAATTATTAGCCATAGAACAAATATTCATTATATCAGTTGTAAAGTTTAATTAGGTGTATCAGATGCTGCAATGATATTTCCAATATCTCTAATAGCTTTCGGGAAAATGAGGAGGAAATTCATGTTTTTAAATAAATATTAAGTTTCATTTTACTGCGTAATTATTAGTCATAAAACAAATATTCATAATGTCAGTTTTATAGTTTAATTAGGACTATCAGATGCTGCAATGATATTTCCAATATCTCTAATAGCTTTCGAGACAATGAGGAGGAAAGTCATGTTTTTAAATAAATATTAAGTTTCATTTTACTGCGTAATTATTAGTCATAGAACAAATATTCATAATATCAGTTGTACAATTTAATTAGGTCTATCAGATGCTGAAATTATATTTCCAATATCTCTAATAGCTTTCGAGAAAATGACGAGGAAAATCATGTTTTTATATAAAAATACGGTTTTATTTTACTGCGTAATTATTAGTCATAGAACAGATATTCATAATATCAGTTGTACAGTTGAATTAGGTGTATCAGATGATGCAATGATATTTCCAATAACTCTAATAGCTTTCGAGAAAACGAGGAAGAAAGTAATTTAAAAAAAAGTAAAATTCAGTATTTATTAGTACTAGTGAAAATATTCATAATGACAGTAGTAGATTTTAATTAGGTCTATCAGGTGCTGCAATAATATTTCAAATATCTCTAATAGCTTTCGAGAAAATGAGGAGGAAAGTCATGTTTTTATATAAAAATTAAGTTTCATTTTACTGCGTAATTATTAGTCATAGAACAAATATTCGTAATGAGAGTTGTACAGTTTAATTCGGTGTATAAGATACTTCAATGATATTTCCAATATCTCTAATAGCTTTCGGGAAAATGAGGAGGGAAGTCATGTTTTTATATAAATATTAAGTTTCATTTTACTGCGTAATTATTAGTCATAGAACAAATATTCATAATGACAGTTGTACAGTTTAATTAGATCTATCAGATGCTGCAATGATATTTCCAATATCTCTAATAGCTTTCGAGAAAATGAGGAGGAAAGTCATGTTTTTAAATAAATATTAAGTTTCATTTTACTGCGTAATTATTAGTCATAGAACAAATATTCATAATATCAGTTGTACAATTTAATTAGGTCTATCAGATTCTGCAATTATATTTCCAATATCTCTAATAGCTTTCGAGAAAATGACGAGGAAAATCATGTTTTTATATAAAAATACGGTTTTATTTTACTGCGTAATTATTAGTCATAGAACAAATATTCATAATATAAGTTATACAGTTGAATTAGGTGTATCAGATGATGCAATGATATTTCCAATATCTCTAATAGCTTTCGAGAAAACGAGGAAGAAAGTCATTTTAAAAAAAGTAAAATTCAATATTTATTAGTACGAGTGAAAATATTCATAATGACAGTAGTAGATTTTAATTAGGTGTATCAGATTCTGCAATAATATTTCCAATATCTCTAATAGCTTTCGAAAAAATGAGGAGAAAAATCATGTTTTTATATAAATATTAAGTTTCATTTTACTGCGTAATTAATAGTCATAGAACAAATATTCATAATGACAGTTGTACAGTTTAATTAGGTCTATCAGATGCTGCAATGATATTTCCAATATCTCTAATAGCTTTCGGGAAAATGAGGAGGAAATTCATGTTTTTAAATAAATATGAAGTTTCATTTTACTGCGTAATTATTAGTCATAAAACAAATATTCATAATATCAGTTTTATAGTTTAATTAGGACTATCAGATGCTGCAATGATATTTCCAATATCTCTAATAGCTTTCGAGACAATGAGGAGGAAAGTCATGTTTTTAAATAAATATTAAGTTTCATTTTACTGCGTAATTATTAGTCATAGAACAAATATTCATAATATCAGTTGTACAATTTAATTAGGTCTATCAGATGCTGCAATTATATTTCCAATATCTCTAATAGCTTTCGAGAAAATGACGAGGAAAATCATGTTTTTATATAAATATTAAGTTTCATTTTACTGCGTAATTATTAGTCATAGAACAAATATTCATAATGACAGTTGTACAGTTTAATTAGGTCTATCAGATGCTGCAATGATATTTCCAATATCTCTAATAGCTTTCGGGAAAATGAGGAGGAAATTCATGTTTTTAAATAAATATTAAGTTTCATTTTACTGCGTAATTATTAGTCATAAAACAAATATTCATAATGTCAGTTTTATAGTTTAATTAGGACTATCAGATGCTGAAATGATATTTCCAATATCTCTAATAGCTTTCGAGAAAATGAGGAGGAAAGTCATGTTTTAAAATAAATATTAAGCTTCATTTTACTGCGTAAATATTAGTCATAGAACAATTATTCATAATATCAGTTGTACAATTTAATTAGGTCTATCAGATGCTGCAATGATATTTCCAATATCTCTAATAGCTTTCGAGAAAATGACGAGGAAAGTCATGTTTTTATATAAAAATACGGTTTTATTTTACTGCGTAATTATTAGTCATAGAACAAATATTCATAATATAAGTTATACAGTTGAATTAGGTGTATCAGATGGTGCAATGATATTTCCAATATCTCTAATAGCTTTCGAGAAAACGAGGAAGAAAGTAATTTAAAAAAAAGTAAAATTCAATATTTATTAGTACGAGTGAAAATATTCATAATGACAGTAGTAGATTTTAATTAGGTGTATCAGATTCTGCAATAATATTTCCAATATCTCTAATAGCTTTCGAAAAAATGAGGAGGAAAATCATGTTTTTATATAAATATTAAGTTTCATTTTACTGCGTAATTATTAGTCATAGAACAAATATTCATAATGACAGTTGTACAGTTTAATTAGGTCTATCAGATGCTGCAATGATAGTTCCAATATCTCTAATAGCTTTCGGGAAAATGAGGAGGAAATTCTTTTTTTTAAATAAATATGAAGTTTCATTTTACTGCGTAATTATTAGTCATAAAACAAATATTCATAATGTCAGTTTTATAGTTTAATTAGGACTATCAGATGCTGCAATGATATTTCCAATATCTCTAATAGCTTTCGAGACAATGAGGAGGAAAGTCATGTTTTTAAATAAATATTAAGTTTCATTTTACTGCGTAATTATTAGTCATAGAACAAATATTCATAATGACAGTTGTACAGTTTAATTAGATCTATCAGATGCTGCAATGATATTTCCAATATCTCTAATAGCTTTCGAGAAAATGAGGAGGAAAGTCATGTTTTTAAATAAATATTAAGTTTCATTTTACTGCGTAATTATTAGTCATAGAACAAATATTCATAATATCAGTTGTACAATTTAATTAGGTCTATCAGATGCTGAAATTATATTTCCAATATCTCTAATAGCTTTCGAGAAAATGACGAGGAAAATCATGTTTTTATATAAATATTAAGTTTCATTTTACTGCGTAATTATTAGTCATAGAACAAATATTCATAATGACAGTTGTACAGTTTAATTAGGTCTATCAGATGCTGCAATGATATTTCCAATATCTCTAATAGCTTTCGGGAAAATGAGGAGGAAATTCATGTTTTTAAATAAATATGAAGTTTCATTTTACTGCGTAATTATTAGTCATAAAACAAATATTCATAATGTCAGTTTTATAGTTTAATTAGGACTATCAGATGCTGCAATGATATTTCCAATATCTCTAATAGCTTTCGAGACAATGAGGAGGAAAGTCATGTTTTTAAATAAATATTAAGTTTCATTTTACTGCGTAATTATTAGTCATAGAACAAATATTCATAATGACAGTTGTACAGTTTAATTAGATCTATCAGATGCTGCAATGATATTTCCAATATCTCTAATAGCTTTCGAGAAAATGAGGAGGAAAGTCATGTTTTTAAATAAATATTAAGTTTCATTTTACTGCGTAATTATTAGTCATAGAACAAATATTCATAATATCAGTTGTACAATTTAATTAGGTCTATCAGATGCTGAAATTATATTTCCAATATCTCTAATAGCTTTCGAGAAAATGACGAGGAAAATCATGTTTTTATATAAATATTAAGTTTCATTTTACTGCGTAATTATTAGTCATAGAACAAATATTCATAATGACAGTTGTACAGTTTAATTAGGTCTATCAGATGCTGCAATGATATTTCCAATATCTCTAATAGCTTTCGGGAAAATGAGGAGGAAATTCATGTTTTTAAATAAATATTAAGTTTCATTTTACTGCGTAATTATTAGTCATAAAACAAATATTCATAATATCAGTTTTATAGTTTAATTAGGACTATCAGATGCTGCAATGATATTTCCAATATCTCTAATAGCTTTCGAGAAAATGAGGAGGAAAGTCATGTTTTTAAATAAATATTAAGCTTCATTTTACTGCGTAATTATTAGTCATAGAACAATTATTCATAATATCAGTTGTACAATTTAATTAGGTCTATCAGATGCTGCAATTATATTTCCAATATCTCTAATAGCTTTCGAGAAAATGACGAGGAAAATCATGTTTTTATATAAAAATACGGTTTTATTTTACTGCGTAATTATTAGTCATAGAACAAATATTCATAATATAAGTTATACAGTTGAATTAGGTGTATCAGATGATGCAATGATATTTCCAATATCTCTAATAGCTTTCGAGAAAACGAGGAAGAAAGTCATTTTAAAAAAAGTAAAATTCAATATTTATTAGTACGAGTGAAAATATTCATAATGACAGTAGTAGATTTTAATTAGGTGTATCAGATTCTGCAATAATATTTCCAATATCTCTAATAGCTTTCGAAAAAATGAGGAGAAAAATCATGTTTTTATATAAATATTAAGTTTCATTTTACTGCGTAATTAATAGTCATAGAACAAATATTCATAATGACAGTTGTACAGTTTAATTAGGTCTATCAGATGCTGCAATGATATTTCCAATATCTCTAATAGCTTTCGGGAAAATGAGGAGGAAATTCATGTTTTTAAATAAATATTAAGTTTCATTTTACTGCGTAATTATTAGTCATAAAACAAATATTCATAATATCAGTTTTATAGTTTAATTAGGACTATCAGATGCTGCAATGATATTTCCAATATCTCTAATAGCTTTCGGGAAAATGAGGAGGAAATTCATGTTTTTAAATAAATATGAAGTTTCATTTTACTGCGTAATTATTAGTCATAAAACAAATATTCATAATATCAGTTTTATAGTTTAATTAGGACTATTAGATGCTGCAATGATATTTCCAATATCTCTAATAGCTTTCGAGACAATGAGGAGGAAAGTCATGTTTTTAAATAAATATTAAGTTTCATTTTACTGCGTAATTATTAGTCATAGAACAAATATTCATAATATCAGTTGTACAATTTAATTAGGTCTATCAGATGCTGCTATTATATTTCCAATATCTCTAATAGCTTTCGAGAAAATGACGAGGAAAATCATGTTTTTATATAAATATTAAGTTTCATTTTACTGCGTAATTATTAGTCATAGAACAAATATTCATAATGACAGTTGTACAGTTTAATTAGGTCTATCAGATGCTGCAATGATATTTCCAATATCTCTAATAGCTTTCGGGAAAATGAGGAGGAAATTCATGTTTTTAAATAAATATTAAGTTTCATTTTACTGCGTAATTATTAGTCATAAAACAAATATTCATAATGTCAGTTTTATAGTTTAATTAGGACTATCAGATGCTGCAATGATATTTCCAATATCTCTAATAGCTTTCGAGAAAATGAGGAGGAAAGTCATGTTTTAAAATAAATATTAAGCTTCATTTTACTGCGTAAATATTAGTCATAGAACAATTATTCATAATATCAGTTGTACAATTTAATTAGGTCTATCAGATGCTGCAATGATATTTCCAATATCTCTAATAGCTTTCGAGAAAATGACGAGGAAAGTCATGTTTTTATATAAAAATACGGTTTTATTTTACTGCGTAATTATTAGTCATAGAACAAATATTCATAATATAAGTTATACAGTTGAATTAGGTGTATCAGATGATGCAATGATATTTCCAATATCTCTAATAGCTTTCGAGAAAACGAGGAAGAAAGTAATTTTAAAAAAAGTAAAATTCAATATTTATTAGTACGAGTGAAAATATTCATAATGACAGTAGTAGATTTTAATTAGGTGTATCAGATTCTGCAATAATATTTCCAATATCTCTAATAGCTTTCGAGAAAATGAGGAGGAAAATCATGTTTTTATATAAATATTAAGTTTCATTTTACTGCGTAATTATTAGTCATAGAACAAATATTCATAATGACAGTTGTACAGTTTAATTAGGTCTATCAGATGCTGCAATGATAGTTCCAATATCTCTAATAGCTTTCGGGAAAATGAGGAGGAAATTTTTTTTTTTAAATAAATATGAAGTTTCATTTTACTGCGTAATTATTAGTCATAAAACAAATATTCATAATGTCAGTTTTATAGTTTAATTAGCACTATCAGATGCTGCAATGATATTTCCAATATCTCTAATAGCTTTCGAGACAATGAGGAGGAAAGTCATGTTTTTAGATAAATATTAAGTTTCATTTTACTGCGTAATTATTAGTCATAGAACAAATATTCATAATATCAGTTGTACAATTTAATTAGGTCTATCAGATGCTGCAATTATATTTCCAATATCTCTAATAGCTTTCGAGAAAATGACGAGGAAAATCATGTTTTTATATAAATATTAAGTTTCATTTTACTGCGTAATTATTAGTCATAGAACAAATATTCATAATGACAGTTGTACAGTTGAATTAGGTCTATCAGATGCTGCAATGATATTTCCAATATCTCTAATAGCTTTCGGGAAAATGAGGAGGAAATTCATGTTTTTAAATAAATATTAAGTTTCATTTTACTGCGTAATTATTAGTCATAAAACAATTATTCATAATGTCAGTTTTATAGTTTAATTAGGACTATCAGATGCTGCAATGATATTTCCAATATCTCTAATAGCTTTCGAGAAAATGAGGAGGAAAGTCATGTTTTTAAATAAATATTAAGCTTCATTTTACTGCGTAAATATTAGTCATAGAACAATTATTCATAATATCAGTTGTACAATTTAATTAGGTGTATCAGATGCTGCAATAATATTTAAAATATCTCTAATAGCTTTCGAGAAAATGAGGAGGAAAATCATGTTTTTATATAAATATTAAGTTTCATTTTACTGCGTAATTATTAGTCATAGAACAAATATTCATAATGACAGTTGTACAGTTTAATTAGGTCTATCAGATGCTGCAATGATATTTCCAATATCTGTAATAGCTTTCGGGAAAATGAGGAGGAAATTCATGTTTTTAAATAAATATTAAGTTTCATTTTACTGCGTAATTATTAGTCATAAAACAAATATTCATAATGTCAGTTTTATAGTTTAATTAGGACTATCAGATGCTGCAATGATATTTCCAATATCTCTAAAAGCTTTCGAGAAAATGAGGAGGAAAGTCATGTTTTTAGATAAATATTAAGTTTCATTTTACTGCGTAATTATTAGTCATAGAACAAATATTCATAATATCAGTTGTACAATTTAATTAGGTCTATCAGATGCTGCAATTATATTTCCAATATCTCTAATAGCTTTCGAGAAAATGACGAGGAAAATCATGTTTTTATATAAATATTAAGTTTCATTTTACTGCGTAATTATTAGTCATAGAACAAATATTCATAATGACAGTTGTACAGTTTAATTAGGTCTATCAGATGCTGCAATGATATTTCCAATATCTGTAATAGCTTTCGGGAAAATGAGGAGGAAATTCATGTTTTTAAATAAATATTAAGTTTCATTTTACTGCGTAATTATTAGTCATAAAACAAATATTCATAATGTCAGTTTTATAGTTTAATTAGGACTATCAGATGCTGCAATGATATTTCCAATATCTCTAATAGCTTTCGAGAAAATGAGGAGGAAAGTCATGTTTTAAAATAAATATTAAGCTTCATTTTACTGCGTAAATATTAGTCATAGAACAATTATTCATAATATCAGTTGTACAATTTAATTAGGTCTATCAGATGCTGCAATTATATTTCCAATATCTCTAATAGCTTTCGAGAAAATGACGAGGAAAATCATGTTTTTATATAAAAATACGGTTTTATTTTACTGCGTAATTATTAGTCATAGAACAAATATTCATAATATAAGTTATACAGTTGAATTAGGTGTATCAGATGGTGCAATGATATTTCCAATATCTCTAATAGCTTTCGAGAAAACGAGGAAGAAAGTAATTTAAAAAAAAGTAAAATTCAATATTTATTAGTACGAGTGAAAATATTCATAATGACAGTATTAGATTTTAATTAGGTGTATCAGATTCTGCAATAATATTTCCAATATCTCTAATAGCTTTCGAAAAAATGAGGAGGAAAATCATGTTTTTATATAAATATTAAGTTTCATTTTACTGCGTAATTATTAGTCATAGAACAAATATTCATAATGACAGTTGTACAGTTTAATTAGGTCTATCAGATGCTGCAATGATAGTTCCAATATCTCTAATAGCTTTCGGGAAAATGAGGAGGAAATTCTTTTTTTTAAATAAATATGAAGTTTCATTTTACTGCGTAATTATTAGTCATAAAACAAATATTCATAATGTCAGTTTTATAGTTTAATTAGGACTATCAGATGCTGCAATGATATTTCCAATATCTCTAATAGCTTTCGAGACAATGAGGAGGAAAGTCATGTTTTTAAATAAATATTAAGTTTCATTTTACTGCGTAATTATTAGTCATAGAACAAATATTCATAATATCAGTTGTACAATTTAATTAGGTCTATCAGATGCTGCAATTATATTTCCAATATCTCTAATAGCTTTCGAGAAAATGACGAGGAAAATCATGTTTTTATATAAATATTAAGTTTCATTTTACTGCGTAATTATTAGTCATAGAACAAATATTCATAATGACAGTTGTACAGTTGAATTAGGTCTATCAGATGCTGCAATGATATTTCCAATATCTCTAATAGCTTTCGGGAAAATGAGGAGGAAATTCATGTTTTTAAATAAATATTAAGTTTCATTTTACTGCGTAATTATTAGTCATAAAACAAATATTCATAATGTCAGTTTTATAGTTTAATTAGGACTATCAGATGCTGCAATGATATTTCCAATATCTCTAATAGCTTTCGAGAAAATGAGGAGGAAAGTCATGTTTTTAAATAAATATTAAGCTTCATTTTACTGCGTAAATATTAGTCATAGAACAATTATTCATAATATCAGTTGTACAATTTAATTAGGTGTATCAGATGCTGCAATAATATTTAAAATATCTCTAATAGCTTTCGAGAAAATGAGGAGGAAAATCATGTTTTTATATAAATATTAAGTTTCATTTTACTGCGTAATTATTAGTCATAGAACAAATATTCATAATGACAGATGTACAGTTTAATTAGGTCTATCAGATGCTGCAATGATATTTCCAATATCTGTAATAGCTTTCGGGAAAATGAGGAGGAAATTCATGTTTTTAAATAAATATTAAGTTTCATTTTACTGCGTAATTATTAGTCATAAAACAAATATTCATAATGTCAGTTTTATAGTTTAATTAGGACTATCAGATGCTGCAATGATATTTCCAATATCTCTAAAAGCTTTCGAGAAAATGAGGAGGAAAGTCATGTTTTTAGATAAATATTAAGTTTCATTTTACTGCGTAATTATTAGTCATAGAACAAATATTCATAATATCAGTTGTACAATTTAATTAGGTCTATCAGATGCTGCAATTATATTTCCAATATCTCTAATAGCTTTCGAGAAAATGACGAGGAAAGTCATGTTTTTATATAAAAATACAGTTTTATTTTACTGCGTAATTATTAGTCATAGAACAAATATTTATAATATCAGTTGTACAGTTGAATTAGGTCTATCAGATGCTGCAATGATATTTCCAATATCTCTAATAGCTGTCGAGAAAATGAGGAGGAAAATCATGTTTTTATATAAATATACGGTTTAATTTTACTGTGTAATTATTAGTCATAGAACAAATATTCATAATGACAGTTTTAGAGTTTAATTAGGTCTATCAGATGCTGCAATGATATTTCCAATATCTCTAATAGCTTTCGAAAAAATGAGGAAGAAATTCATGTTTATGGAAAAAGGATGTGTGTGTGTGTGTGTGTGTGTGTGTGTGTGTGTGTGTGTGTGTGTGTGTTTGTGTGTGTGTTTGTGTGTGTGTGTGTGTGTGTGTGTGTGTGTGTGTGTGTGTGTGTGTGTGTGTGTGTGTGTGTGTGTGTGTGTGTGTGTGTGTACGCGCTTAACAGGTGACCTGTCCTGAAGTTGAAAAATTGGTGCTGCCGTTTGAAAGGAGTTTACAATATTTATTTTATATAGGAAATATCTCATTTTGTTGCTATATTCCTTCATATTGTATTTAGAACACAGTTATTGCAACATTTACCTTAATAAGAACTACGGTGAACGTTGATAAAAGTGATAATGTTTTCCAAGCAACACTGTATACAATGTATGCCGCGCTTCGATATTCATATGAATATCGTAAGCGTAGAACGGTAACTTTTATTTAATACATGATTTTTTTTTATATTTTATGTTGCATGGATTTTCGTTAAAACATTTTATATGCCTTTTACTTATGTACATCAAGTTCTAACTGGCTAGTTCACGTAGACATGGCAACGTTGGACCCATGGGAAGACTGGATTCTGTCCCACCAGAAAGCTCTGCTAAGATCTGTCGGACTATAGGCACGCTCAACATTTGAAGTTATTTCTACCATTAAATGTAGGCTACATTTAGCCTCCTAGCATACCAGCACTACCTTACACCATAAGAATTCATAATATCACTAAGAGACACTTATAGTATACCTCTATTTCCTCAAATAAGAACTTGTCCACAGTTTGACTACACCGGGATGTGTGTTCTGAAGGTCTTCTTCCTCTTCTTGTGACCTGTATCGCTTTGAAAATTTATCGGTTCCATTAATTTTTATCTATTTTTCTTTCTTTCTTCTGCTCTTCCCGTTCCCCTCTGTACTAGTAATATTATATGTGATATATGACCTCATATGTGATACGTAATGTTTCTGTGTGGGAACATTCTATCCTTCTCTCACTCCTCTCTTTTGCGTAACAAAACAAAAGTCGATGGTGAAACATGACGTTATAGCAACGTGATAGACACGTTCAACAACCACATAGGACTTTTTCATTACAGTGCATTCAGTAAGGTCTTATATCATCACTGCACAAAGTATTCACATTCATAACATAAGAAACATCGTATGGCGTTGTTTGGTGGATCAACGTGGATATTTTCTTCACGCCACGTGGAAATGACGTGGCGAGAGAGAGAGAGAGAGAGAGAGAGAGAGAGAGCACGCACATACCATACAAAATAGATCTTATATTTACATGGTTTAATAGGATCTAGAAGGTAGTTGTTAGAGAAAAATATTTATTTTAAGGATTAACTAGTTATCTGGAATACCGAGTTTTGTTAAAGAAAAATATATTACAACTCTTCTCTTCTCGGTCACTGTTATAAACTTCTTTTTTAAATGTATATAAAAGATTCACAAACATTGAATACAACTCTTTCTTCTGTCTTTTATTTATCTTCATAGACATTCTTAAACAATAATAAACATCGCATATTCTAATGTTTTTTTCTTGGCTTGAAACTATATTATTATTATTATTACTACTCTGATACCCTTACCTTTCCTCTCAGTCTAACTTCCACTCCTCTTTTCCATAACTTCATGCTGTGGCCGATCAACTTCATACCTCTAGAGTTATTAATATCATACCTGGCCTCAAAAAATTTTATCAGTACATTTATTACCATTTCTTCATTGTTTCATTTGTTTCTGATTAAAAATTCCAGTCATCTCTCTCTCTCAACTGTGACTCAAAGTAACCTAATCATGAAGCAATCTATGGACCGTAACTTAACCCTATAGACGCAACAATGAACAACCTTAACCCCATTCAAGTCAAACCACGATCGTTATATAGTCACTCCACATCCATATCTTCTTCATTGGTGTCTACATTTCATTCTTTATAATCCACATCAAGTTTAATGTCCCTTTATCATCTAATTGTCTCTCTCCTTCCTTCATTAGTTCCTTAAAGTATTCCTTCCTTCCACATTCTTCACTCTCTCTCTCTCCTTCTTTATCATAACATTTACCATCTCCGTTCTTTATCATATCAGTCTTCCCAGCTCTGTTCTTCTGTCTATCCAATACACACAAGTTCTTTTTTTCCCTTCCATACAACTTTTCATAGTTTAGAATACACCTTTTTCCTTACCCTTTGTTACCTTCATCCTTGTAGGTACTCCTGTCTACTTTATTAATTCTTTCTCTTCCACCTACTTCATCATTATTCCACTACAGTATTTCCTCGTCTTCCTTCCTCTGTCCTGCAAGTATCTTCCTATATACATATATAGTTGTGTTCTTGACCGTCTTTGTATTATTAGAGATATGTTAGGTTAGGTTAGGTTTCTATTGCTATGTAATATCCTTGCAGTCAGTTGTCAGTTGTCCATTTGCTTTGAAATATAATAAATAATAAGGAAAGCAAGATTAAGGTATATTGTTTTTTATTTACCAAAAATTATTACAATAAAAAACAGAAGTAATGGAAAAAATAATAACAGGAGGAAAGAATATTGCAGTGTATAAAGAAATGTTGGGAATAGAAAAAAAAATAAATAAATAAATAAATATATATATATATATATATATATATATATATATATATATATATATATATATATATATATATAGAGAGAGAGAGAGAGAGAGAGAGAGAGAGAGAGAGAGAGAGAGAGAGAGTTGTTTACATGGGATGAAGTAATAGCAAGGGAACATGATAAGAAAATAAAGAAAGTATTACATATATGATAATAATAATAAAAAATAAATAAATAAATAAATAAAATAGAACGTTAAAAACATTACTTACTTCAGAAATGTCTCAACTTATGCAATACTGAAAATCATAAAATAATTTGAACTAAAAATATGATAATTTATACTGAGGCTTGACCATACACGCCTTGGACACACACACACACACACACACACACACACACACACACACACACACACACACGACAGTCTTAGCGTGGTCCCAATATCACTGCATTCCTTTTGTCATATTTCCCATATTTTGGCATTGCTTTCTTCTCCTCTTCCACCTCATGCAGCAGAGACCAGAAGGGGTTGTGGTGGTGGATGTACATGTTGAGGCCACACTTCATACACTGCAAGTTTGCCACCGAACTGTGCAACAATAGAGAGGAAGGAGTAAAGATTAGCAATTACAACACCTACACAGATAGAAAGGTGAATAATAATTACCATACCTACACAGATAGATAGAAGATTAAGAATTACCACACCTACGTACATAGATGGAAGTTTGCATTGAAAGAACCTATAGACAATACATTATATATAAAACTCGCCTAATCAACACCACCTTCCCAAACAATAACAAAAAACCAGCTTAGCCTCACTGACCTTATCATTAGGTATTGAACCCACCTTGCCAAATGAATGTTCCTGAACTCCATGTTGACTCTGTCTTGGTAACACTGCGGGCACTGTTCAGGCACCAGCTGGTTCCACTCCACCACCACGTACCTGCCACTCTCAAACACCTGGGCAGGGATGTACTCAAGACGCCTGGACACGACAGGGGAGTCCCGCCCACTGGCAGGGGTGGTGTGCTGCCTGCGGACACTCTTAGGGCCTGGACGGTAGGGAGGGTATGGGGAGGTGCATGCTTTGGCAGGGGAAATGTGTGGCCTGGCAAGGGATGTGCGGGTACTAGTATTGAACGTCTGTGTCTTGGCAGGGTAAGCCTGTGTCCTGGCAGGGGCATTGGTCATTGTAGCAGGGGAACAGTGTTTGCTGGCAGGGGCATTGGTCATTGCAGCAGGGGAAGCCTGTTTTCTGGCATGGGAACAGTGTTTTCTGGCAGGGGTATTGGTCATTGTAGCAGGGGAACAGTGTTTTCTGGCAGGGGTATTGGTCATTGCAGCAGGGGAAGCCTGTTTTCTGGCAGGGGAACAGTGTGTCCTGGAAGGGGCATTGGTCATTGTAGCAGGGGAACAGTGTGTCCTGGAAGGGGCATTGGTCATTGTAGCAGGGGAAGCCTGTTTGCTGGCAGGGGAACAGTGTGTCCTGGCAGGGGTATTGGTCATTGCAGCAGGGGAACAGTGTGTCCTGGCAGGGGTATTGGTCATTGCAGCAGGGGAACAGTGTGTCCTGGCAGGGGTATTGGTCATTGCAGCAGGGGAACAGTGTGTCCTGGCAGGGGTATTGGTCATTGCAGCAGGGGAAGCCTGTTTGCTGGCAGGGGAACAGTGTGTCCTGGCAGGGGTATTGGTCATTGCAGCAGGGGAACAGTGTGTCCTGGCAGGGGTATTGGTCATTGCAGCAGGGGAAGCCTGTTTTCTGGCAGGGGAACAGTGTGTCCTGGAAGGGGCATTGGGCATTGCAGCAGGGGAACAGTGTGTCCTGGCAGGGGTATTGGTCATTGCAGCAGGGGAACAGTGTGTCCTGGCAGGGGTATTGGTCATTGCAGCAGGGGAAGCCTGTTTTCTGGCAGGGGAACAGTGTGTCCTGGAAGGGGCATTGGGCATTGCAGCAGGGGAAGCCTGTTTTCTGGAATGGGAACAGTGTTTTCTGGCAGGGGTATTGGTCATTGTAGCAGGGGAAGCCTGTTTGCTGGCAGGGACAGTGATCATTGTAGCAGGGGAACAGTGTGTCCTGGCAGGGGCATTGGGCATTGCAGCAGGGGAAGCCTGTTTCCTGGCATGGGAACGGTGTTTCCTGGCAGGGGAACAGTGTTTGCTGGCAGGGGCATTGGTCATTGTAGCAGGGGAAGCCTGTTTGCTGGCAGGGGAACAGTGTATCCTGGCAGGGGCATTGGTCATTGCAGCAGGGGAACAGTGTGTCCTGGCAGGGGCATTGGTCATTGCAGCAGGGGAACAGTGTGTCCTGGCAGGGGCATTGGTCATTGTAGCAGGGGAAGCCTGTTTGCTGGCAGGGGAACAGTGTGTCCTGGCAGGGGCAATGATCATTGTAGCAAGGGAAGCCTGTTTGCTGGCAGGGGAACAGTGTGTCCTGGCAGGGGCAGTGATCATTGTAGCAAGGGAAGCCTGTTTGCTGGCAGGGGAACAGTGTGTCCTGGCAGGGGCATTGGTCATTGTAGCAGGGGAACAGTGTGTCCTGGCAGGGGCATTGGTCATTGTAGCAGGGGAAGCCTGTTTCCTGGCAGGGGCAGTGGATATTGTGGCAGGTAAAACCTGTTTCCTGGCAGGGGCAGTGGATATTGTGGCAGGGCAAGTATATGAATCGACAGTAATTGTAGGTATCCTGACAGCGGAAGTACATCTTGTGGAAGTGGAGGAAGCCATACTGACATGGGAGGTGAACAACTTGGCAGAGGTGTGTCTATTAATATGAACATTTCGTGTACTGGCAGGGGAAGTGTTTGTCCTGGCAGGGGAAGTGTCTGTCCTGGCAGGGGAAGTGTTTGTCCTGGCAGGGGAAGTGTCTGTCCTGGCAGGGGAAGTGTGTGTCCTGGCAGGGGAAGTGTGAGTTTGTGTCCTGGCAGGGGAAGTGTCTGTCCTGGCAGGGGAAGTGTTTGTCCTGGCAGGGGAAGTGTGAGTTTGTGTCCTGGCAGGGGAAGTGTGAGTTTGTGTCCTGGCAGGGGAAGTGTCTGTCCTGGCAGGGGAAGTGTGAGTTTGTGTCCTGGCAGGGGAAGTGTGAGTTTGTGTCCTGGCAGGGGAAGTGTTTGTCCTGGCAGGGGAAGTGTGAGTTTGTGTCCTGGCAGGGGAAGTGTCTGTCCTGGCAGGGGAAGTGTGAGTTTGTGTCCTGGCAGGGGAAGTGTCTGTCCTGGCAGGGGAAGTGTCTGTCCTGGCAGGGGAAGTGTGTGTCCTGGCAGGGGAAGTGTCTGTCCTGGCAGGGGAAGTGTCTGTCCTGGCAGGGGAAATGTGTGTTCTGGCAGGGGAAGTGTGTGTTTGTGTCCTGGCAGGGGAAGTGTGTGTTCTGGCAGGGGAAGTGTCTGTCCTGGCAGGGGAAGTGTCTGTCCTGGCAGGGGAAGCGTGTGTTTGTGTCCTGGCAGGGGAAGTATGTGTTCTGGCAGGGGAAGTGTCTGTCCTGGCAGGGGAAGTGTCTGTCCTGGCAGGGGAAGTGTCTGTCCTGGCAGGGGAAGTGTCTGTCCTGGCAGGGGAAGTATGTGTTCTGGCAGGGGAAGTGTCTGTCCTGGCAGGGGAAGTGTCTGTCCTGGCAGGGGAAGTGTGTGTTCTGGCAGGGGAAGTGTCTGTCCTGGCAGGGGAAGTGTCTGTCCTGGCAGGGGAAGTGTCTGTCCTGGCAGGGGAAGTGTCTGTCCTGGCAGGGGAAGTGTCTGTCCTGGCAGGGGAAGTGTCTGTCCTGGCAGGGGAAGTATGTGTTCTGGCAGGGGAAGTGTTTGTCCTGGCAGGGGAAGTGTCTGTCCTGGCAGGGGAAGTGTTTGTCCTGGCAGGGGAAGTGTCTGTCCTGGCAGGGGAAGTGTTTGTCCTGGCAGGGGAAGTGTCTGTCCTGGCAGGGGAAGTGTCTGTTCTGGCAGGGGAGATGTCTGTTCTGGCAGGGGAGGTGTGTGTTCGTGTCCTGGCAGGGGAAGTGCGTGTTCGTTTTCTGGCAGGGGAAGTGGCTGTCCTGGCAGGGGAAGTGTGTGTTCGTTTTCTGGCAGGGGAAGTGTGTGTTGAGGCAGGAGAGGTATGTGTCTTGGCAGGGCAGGTGTGTGTCTTGGCAGGGCAGGTGTGTGTCCTGGCAGGGCAGGTGTGTGTCTTGGCAAGGAAAACTGTCTTTACATCATAATTTGGATCCATCTTGATAGGCAAGTTAGGGGCGGGCCGTGCTGTGGCTAGGGAGCGGGTCACCTTCTGTGTGGCATGGGTGGCTTCTGCCTTGGCATTGGTAATCTCTGCCTTGACATTGGTAATCTCTGCCTTGACAGGGATGGCCTCTGCCTTGACATGGGTGGCCTCTGCCTTGGCATGGGTAATCTCTGCCTTGACATGGGTGGCCTCTGCCTTGGCAGGGGTGGTCTGCCTCATGACAGGTTTGTTTTGTCTGGTGTCGTCCACGGCCATCCGCTTGGCCTGTGGCAGGGTCTGTGGCAGGATCTGGCAGGACCTTTTCTTTCTCCTGTTGAGCTGGGCAAAGGACTTCTCCAGCTGCAACTCACTCTTCACCTTGGGCGGCACCTTTTTCCTTGTGACCCTGCCTGGCTCTAGGGGTGGCAGGGGGTCGCTGATTTTGATAAGTAAAGGAAATTTCTGGATGGCCTCAAGAGCCACCTTCCAAGGGTCAATGTTCCTGAGGGGCATGAGAGCCTGCACGTACTTAGAGGCAACACTGGACACAGTATAGTTGGTGTCCTGTGTGATGCACGCCATGATGGACATCTCCTTCCTGGCTTTATGCATCACAAACAAGTTGGGTGACTCCTTCCAAACAAAGCTGTGTCCCTCCTTGCTTCCCTTGCACACGGTGAGCATGGGGTACAAGTACCTGAACTCATCACATGTGCTGATTTGTTGGATGCATCCCATACACTGCAGCTCACCAAAGAAAAGGTGGACCAGCACCTCGGATCCCACTGCCTGGCACTCACACATGTAGCAGTATGCCTTCAAGGACTTCAGCTGATCCTTGGGGAAAGAGTTGACGCACGGATGATGGAGCGGCTGTGAAATCACTACTTGGGTCACCTGTGTGTCTGGAACTGAAGCTGATGGACCCGCGGTGACCTTTGAAGGTGGGGGTGCTTGGGTCACCTGTGTGTCTGGAACTGAAGCTGATGACCCCCCGGTGACCTTTGAAGGTGGGGGTGCTTGGGTCACCTGTGTGTCTGGAACTGAAGCTGATGGACCCGCGGTGACCTTTGAAGGTGGGGGTGCTTGGGTCACCTGTGTGTTTGGGACTGAAGCTGATAGCCCCCCGGTGACCTTTGAAGGTGGGGGTGCTTGGGTCACCTGTGTGTTTGGGACTGAAGCTGATGACCCCCCCGGTGACCTTTGAAGGTGGGGGTGCTTGGGTCACCTGTGTGTTTGGGACTGAAGCTGATAGCCCCCCGGTGACCTTTGAAGGTGGGGGTGCTTGGGTCACCTGTGTGTTTGGGACTGAAGCTGATGACCCCCCGGTGACCTTTGAAGGTGGGGGTGCTTGGGTCACCTGTGTGTTTGGGACTGAAGCTGATGACCCCCCAGTGACCTTTGAAGGTGGGGGTGCTTGGGTCACCTGTGTGTTTGGGACTGAAGCTGATGGCCCCCCGGTGACCTTTGAAGGTGGGGGTGCTTGGGTCACCTGTGTGTTTGGGACTGAAGCTGATGACCCCCCGGTGACCTTTGAAGGTGGGGGTGCTTGGGTCACCTGTGTGTTTGGGACTGAAGCTGATGACCCCCCGGTGACCTTTGAAGGTGGGGGTGCTTGGGTCACCTGTGTGTTTGGGACTGAAGCTGATGGCCCCCCGGTGACCTTTGAAGGTGGGATGGCCTGGGTGGTGTTTGAGCCTGGGATGGCTGGGATGGCCACAAATAATAGCTCCTTCTTCGTTTTGAGATCCTGTCAAAGTGAGGTCAAGTTACAATGTAATATACACTGTTGGTGTGTGAACCATTTTGTTGTGACAATGAATACATTATGAATCCAACACACGTACTCACATGGCACAGAGTAAATGTACATTTTAAGTAATCAATCACTATACGAGGTGGGCTCAAAAGTATCATTTTGTGTCTTCCTTCAACACCTGTCTGTAGCCACCCAGAGTTACCCACACACACATTTTATCACTGCTTGCATCCTTTCCTTTGTTTCCACTTAATCTGCTGCCCACTACTACCCATGCAAGAAGATAACTCCCATGTACAGTCGACGCTCGATTTAACGGACTCTGTCCACTGGCGGACAATCAACCCAGATCCAGACTTAAGTCCGTTAGTGTAAAAGAAAGTCCGGTAGGTGGCGGGCTCATAGGTAGAAGTTCGTAAGAATTAACCCAGCAACAGACTTTTTACACAACGGACAGGGTTCCCTCCGCATTAGTCCGTTAAATCAAGCGCATTAGAAGTCCGTAAGGATTAATCAAGCAACAGAATTTTTACACTAACAGACAGGATTCCCTCTGCATTAGTCCGTTGAATCGAGGGATGATTGTATTTACAGTCAAACCTCGGTTTTCGTACGATTCGGTTTTCGACAACTTTTTTCGTCAAAATTTTGTCCCAGTTTTCGTACATCCGCTCGGTTTTCATACAGTTGAAAATGGTCCGTACCAGACACGTTTGCCTGCCCGCGTGACTTGGCCACTCATTTCCCAGAATTGAGTCTCCACACAAGGCATTCCATGCATTCGTGACTCAGTCTGCCTTTGTTTCTCGTTGAGTTAGCATCACCCCGCACATTCATCCGAAATATTTTGTAATAATCCATTGTTTTTTGTGCTTGTTTATTGAGTGCAATTGCAAAATAAGCCACCATGGGGCCAAAGAAAGTTCCGAGTGCCAACCCATTGACAAAGAAGGTGAGAAACATGATAGAATTCAAGAAAGAACTCGTAGCAAAGTACGAAAATGGTGTAAGCGTGGCCAACTCACCAGGATGGAAGGGAAGTCTGCATCAACGATCAGTTCCATCCTGGCGAAGAAAAAAGAAATCAAGGAAGCTAATGTTGCATAAGGGGTAAATGTGCTAACGAAACAGAGATCACAAACAATCAAAGATGTTGAGAAGTTGTTGTTGGTGTGGATCAACGAACAACTGTTAGCGGGAGATCGTGTTTCGGAGGTGATAATTTGCGAAAATGCCTGGAATGAGTGCTGCTGTTAGTGAAGGCCAGCAGAGGCTTGTTCGACAAATTCAAGAAGCGAGCTGGCATACACAGTGTGGTAAGGCAACAAGAGTCTTCAATAAAGGTAAAAGTGATGTTAAATGTTCATTTATCCATTTCATTAGTCATTTATATTTATTTCTCATTGTTTTCTGTATGTAAAACTATAGTTATTCTCTATAAAATGAGTTTTTTTTTATACACTCGCCTCATTTTAATGGACAAAAGGGGGGAAACATCGGTCTGATAATGCTGACTGTCTGTAGTTACCGATACTAAGTCAATAGTAATTAATATCAACAATTACATTACGAAAGAAAGAGGAATAATATAGTACTATACATTTAATCAAACACACTATCCAATCTAACAGTGTAAAATACCTGTGCACTGTATATATACACTATAATACAGTAATTGAACATTTTGTATTTAAAATCAGACTTACACCTGTGGTTACACTGATGTAAACAAAGTGAGTTGGCTGCTGCAGATTTTGTCCATTGCTTCTGATATCAGTTAAAGGGAGGTCCATAAAACCAAGGTATGAATGTATTTTTGGGTCTGGAACGGATTGATTGGATTTACATTATTTCTTATGGGAAATATTGCTTCAGTTTTCGTACATTCGGTTTTCGTCAGACTTTTTTGAACAGATTAATCACAAAAACCGAGGTTCCACTGTAAAACTTCATTATATTACAGGTGATGTTGACAGCAGGTGTGTAGTGTCCCTAACCCTCCCACCAAGGTGATTTAAGCTGCTGCTGCCTTGCTGTGGTCGAGGGAGGAAGGAAGAAAGGAAGGATGGAAGAGGTAGGTACTGTACATAGTACAGTGGTCTAGCGCTCAGGTATGCGAGCTTAGGGTCCCAGGTTCAAATCTCAGTTATTCGCTGACCACTTTTCATTCTTTGATATCACCGCTGAGTGGCCAAAGACTACCCAAATTGCTGCCGTACTGTCCTCAGACAGGACTTACAATGTTATATGCATCTGAGGCTGTAGTAGCAGTTAGCCTCGCACGTTCTCAACATATTCAAGAGAGAACGTAAAAATTTGAGGCGTCACTATAAAAAATCTGAAAACATATACCAAATAACAGGCAAGGCAAGTCCATCTGTACCTCCATAAGCCTACTGGCGCCAACGGTTAATTGACATAGAAAAAGAAGAAGTTGACATCACCGATCTTCCCTTCATTGTTGTGATTGTTCTGCATCTTTAACACTAAATGTATTGTACTTTTTTACCAATAAGTATTTGTATACTTACACAAACAGTAGTTTCCGGTTTTAATTTGGTTTCTTCTCCACCATCAGTTTGGAAGCCCTGACCAGGCATCTTGAACGGTAAAGGAAACTGCAGCAGCAGCAGCAGCAGCAGCAGCAGCAGCAGCAAGACAGATCAACAGGCAACCACCTTCAGGAAAAGACATCACAATACAGTATAATATATTTTAGGTTCATTAAATGTTTGCATGACAAAATGTTGTAATGAGGGGACAGTGAACGTGGACCAAACTCCACTTGTAGCTAGGTGATGGTTAGGGTGTGACTGGTGCAGTGAGATAGTATCAGGGGTTGGATCCCATCCTTACACACCCCTGACACTAATACAACCGGTAAACATTCATATTAACTACACTGTCTCACATTTTCTTTTTAAAACCCTTCCCCCACTATGAAAAAATAATGATTTCCAAGGAAAACACCACACAGATCAGAGGGTTGAGGGACCTTCACTACTGGAACACACTCAGGGAACTAACGGCCATATGTTAAGCCAAATATAGGTTTCCCAAATTATAGGTACTACTTTTCGCACTATGGAAAGGGTAAACAGACCTTAATTTCAAACTCGGTATGTTAAAATCTGGTTTAGGGAAAGGAAGCGGTTGGTACTCCTGCTCCAAGCATATACGGGTGTCGATGAACAGTTGGTATGCCGCGACAACATTTATTTACATAATTTGGGCGGGAAAGATAAATTGTGTTGCATATGTCACACATTCGTCACCTATCTACCTACCTACCTACTAAAAACTAAAAATATATCACTGCTAATGAGCGAGATTTTCTATTAAGGTTTATAGAAGAGAGGAAAGGTGTATTGTTTGACAAGAGTCACGACTACCGCATCATTAATAAAAAGAAAGAGGCATGGGAAGAAATAACAATATTAGGGGATTATTGAGATAAGTTTAGCCTACTAATTTTGAAACACTGACTATTTACTTCTGGGTAGGATATAATGCTTTTACAATGCTAACGACATAACAGTTACCATTTTGAAATATACAAAACAAAACATATCCCTGCGCTAATGTAACCTAACTAACCTTCCGTGGCTAACCTAACCAAACCAATCCTTGCAGGGTTAATGTAACCTAACTAACCCTCCGTGGCTAACCTAACCAAATCTATCCTTGCAGGGCTAATGTAACCTAACTAACCTTCCGTGGCTAACCTAACCAAACCAATCCTTGCAGGGTTAATGTAACCTAACTAACCCTCCGTGGCTAACCTAACCAAATCTATCCTTGCAGGGTTAATGTAACCTAACTAACCCTCCGTGGCTAACCTAACCAAATCTATCCTTGCAGGGCTAATGTAACCTAACTAACCCTCCGTGGCTAACCTAACGCTAAGTTTATTTCAATATTATCCCAACATTGTTTAATTCTGCTGGTTATGGGCCTCAAAGAACTCAACAACAGCTGAAGAAGATATGGGAAAACTCAAAGGGGAAGTAAGTAGTGAATAATTGTATTTAATTTTCTTTTTCTGAACCAACATTCGTTGACTAAAGTTATGTATGGTCAAAATTTCTCAATACATGAGACATTGAAGTATTTAACTTCTGAATAGGCATTTCAAACAATAAAAGTGTTTTCTAATACTGCAAATAGACTCCTCATGGGGTCCTAACAAGACAGACATCCCCGGGTGTTGATGTTGACTCCAACTCCAATATAGGGTGTAGCAGCGTCAGTGTTTAGAAATTTACGAATTGTGTTCGTGTTGAGATATTTTGCACACAAGAACTTTCCTTATTTTTTCACAAATATCAGACTAGCATAGGTATGTTTTAAATTGGTAAGTAGTTCATTTGACAATAATAATTACATTTAGGGTTCCCGAAAGACACACCGAAGCAGACTAAAAAGGAGTATTGGAATTCTTTCCATAATTATAGTATTTCCCAAAGTATAGGGAAGTGATTACATTTTAACATAACGAATTGAGTATAGACCCTAGAAGATAGACCCTATATTTGGCTTAACATATGGCCGTAAGTCTATACTCACAACAGAGAAGAAGGGACAGGTACTGAGCCATCTACATGTGGAAAATCCTGGAGAAACTGGTGCCTGACCCCACACCCTCTGCACTACAACTCTACACCAGTGAAAGGACTGGACGCAAGTGTGGAAGGAGAACCTTACCAACAAGAGCCCCACACAAAATAAAGACCCTGCTCGCAGCATGAAAGACCAAAAATATTTAATTCACTCCCAAAGGAGGTGATTGGCATTACTGACTGCACAGTGAACACCTTCAAAACTGGCCTAGACAAATTCCTGGGGTCAGTTCCCAACAAACCTCCAGTACCGGGCTACACTGCCAGATGCAGGACCTTCAACTCCATACCAGCCCAGCTGGAACTAATGAATAGAGACGCCAGGGTGGGAAGCAGCGTTGGCAGCATTACAAACAATCCATACAGACTGTGGCCATGTAGATGATGGATGACAATTTGAAAGGTGGTGGCGGTGGTGCTGGGGAGACGGTGGTGCAGTGGTCAGCGTTCAGGCATGGGAGCCTAGAGCTCCGGGTTCGAATCCCCGATATCCGCTGACCACTTTTCAATATTTGATATCACTGCCAAGTGGCCAAAGACTACCCAAATTGCTGCCATACTGTCCTCAGACGGGACTTACAACGTTAATATGCATCTGAGGCTGTAGCAGCAATAAGCCTCACTCGTTCTCAACATATTCAGGAGAGAACTTAATCATTCGAGGCGTCACTATAAAAATTATAAAACCTACACCAAATAACAGGCGAGGCAAGTCCATCTGTGCCTCCGTATGCCTACTGGTGCCAACGATTAATGATATAGAGGAAAAAATAAATAAATAAATGTTCTTGTAAATTTTTGACTTTACCTTTAACCCAAATAACTAATTTCCTGCAGAGAATAAGGTGGTAGTACTTTTGCAGCCTAAACTAACCAATCATTTAACTTAAACTAACCTAACCTAACGTATCATCTAACTAAACCTAACCTAGTAAAGTATCCTTCCTTCTATAACAATACACCAGTAAATATTAGTAAGGCGACCCATTCGATATCTCGTTACCTTTATAATACACTGCAAATTCAACCTCAGAAACTTGTTCAGATCACACTAAACAGTTATGCCGCTGAATTACAGAAAAAAATAAATATTTTTTTTCGGGGGTTACGTTAGGTTTCGTTACGTTTAGTTAGGTTTGGTTGGGTTAGTTTTGGTTAGGCTTATTTGACTGCAGCTCTGAGGTTATGCTAACAAAACGATTTTTTTCGGTAATTTTTTACATCTTCACCAGAATGGCGTGTGGCTACGAAAGAAAATGGCGTCTGCACCTCGCACAACCCCCTACTTTTAGTCATAAAAAACCTTTGATAGCTTCTAAATTAACATAACATAAGTTAACCTAAATTTACCATACCTTAACTTATATTGACAAATAACAGAACCTTGTTCAAACCAAACTAAACTTTACTTTTCAAGGAGATGGAATATAAAAAATATTCATACTTTTTTCTGTAATTCAGCGGCATAACTGTTTGGTGTGATTTGAACAAGTATCTGAGGTTGAATTTGCAGTGCAATATAAAGGTAAAGAGATATCAAATCGGTCATCTTACTAATATTTACCAATACACCTAACCTTAACTTAACCTAACCTAACCTACCTTAGCTTAACCTAACCTACCTCAACTTAACCTAACCTACCTTAGCTTAACCTAACCTACCTCAACTTAACCTAACCTACCTTAGCCTAACCTAGTAAAGTGCTCTTCCTTCTATAACAATACACCTAACCTAACCTTATCTTAATAACCTAACCTTACCTATATACTTTAATAACCTAACCTAACCCATAATAATAGACCTTAATAACCTAACCCATAATAATAATATATGTAACGTCCATACAGTCATTTTAATGGAGGTTAATGTGGTGGTGGTTAGTGTGTGTGTGTGTGTGTGTGTGTGTGTGTGTGTGTGTGTGTGTGTGTGTGTAGTATTGGTGGTGGTGGTGGTGGTGGTTAGTTAGTTAGTTAGTGTGTGTGTGTGTGTGTGTGTGTGTGTTATAAATGTTACATAACACATAATAATTTATCAACGGATATAACAAACAAGATAATGCTAGGAACCTAAAAATACATATTAAAAATGATACACTAATGATCGGTGATACATCTCAATCCAACCAGAGAATAATAATAATAGGCAGTACTTACAGGTATGGCAGCCGACGTGCCTAACTTTCGGGTAATAAAATATAAAAAGCTTATATAACCGAACCTAATCTAACCATAACCTAACGAGTGCCGTATCCTCATAGTGCTCCCTTAAAGATACGGCAGTTGCCTAACTTTTGGGTAAAAAGCTTATATAACCGAACCGAACCGAACCGAACCTAACATAACATAATACTACACACGTTTCTTTCAGCTGAACACCAACGGATTAAGAGGACACTCTCAAGCTGCTGAAGCCTCATCACTGGAGGACAACATTAAAAGGCAACTGGTTCTCCATCAGAGTCATCAACCACTGGAATGCATTCCCTCAGTGTAGTTACCGCCCCAACAATAGCCTCATTGAAAACCCGGTACGATACACACATTAAAACCGCTTAAACATACTGGCTGACTAGTCTTTAGAGGTGGGGGACACCACAAGAAGCCTGCTTCTTAATTCCCCGCTATATATTCATAGGTAAGCAATCAACCTAACATAACTTGAAAGATGCTTTACCAGGTAAATAATAAGGCGCAGGCCGCAGGAATAGCAGATGAATAGCGGATGACAACGACTGCCTTATCTCTAAGCACTTCGATGATGATAATAATAATAATGTGTTGTATTGATCGATTTAAACATATCCAAACATCAACCAATGAACTTAACCAGTCACCCACCTTGGCCTTAGCTTCCTACTGGCTCTGTACTACCATATCATCTCCCTGCAGGTGTACGAACAGTGTTCATGAGTGTGTACGTAACGTGGTCCAACATGAAGCACAGGGAGAAGGTACGAAGGCAGCACTTTAAACAGTAAACACTGATCCTCATCCGATTATTAGTGGCGGGAAATTACAGTTTTGATCTTGATGTTACTTGATCTTGATCTTATGTCACAGGTGACTTGAAATTTCCTCCAAGTCAGGCCTTTTTTATCGGCAGCTCCTGTGAGGGGAATAAGGGAAAAAAAGGAAAGTACACAGAAAAAAAACTAAATAAATCAAAGATGCATACTCTAAGTACATGCCCTAATCTCTCAATCTCGCATACCACATTTTCTCCAGGAACTCTTTCACCGCGTCAATCATCCGTTCACTCGTCTCCTCACACAGTCCTAGCAACAATGCCATCCATTCCCTTCCAGTTCTTTCAGTCACCTCATTCATTTCACGTCCCATTTTTGTTAGATTCACACGCATCATTTCCATTCTGTCACGGTCATACTTCTCGCATTCTAGTACTACATGCTCTACCGTCTCCTCTTCTCCCATGTCATACATCTGGCACACTTTGCTGCGGGACTCTGACCATCTGTAGTTCCTTGCATTCACATCCATACACTGTGCCCTAGCTCGGAAGAGAAGATCACCACCCAGGCTTCCATCATACCACCTTACATACATTGGGGCCTCTTTCTCTCTGTACCATTTCAAAGTCTTCTTTCGTTCCATCTCAGTCTTCCACTTACTTAGTCCCACACCTTTCACTGTTTTGTCTATCTCGCTTTTCCACCTTTTCACATCCCACTCTAACCCTTCTCTACTTCTGTTCATCACCTTCCATTCATACAACCATTCTCTCCCTTCACAAAATTTATGCACCCACCTAACGAGCATGCCAGTCCTGTCTACCATGTTCAGACATTTCTTCTCCCATTTACTCCTCCTTACATTCCACAAATACACCTTCCGTGCAATTCTTGTATTCTCCATTCGTTCCAGCCTAACTTTATATCTGAAAGTTGCGTGTTGTCTATCGTGCCCCCGAAAGGGACACACGGGATAACAATAAAGCCCATCGCAGTTTTCGTTAAAATCGCTGATGTCGTGTGGTGGTGGCGGACTCTGGGCAGTCAACACCAACACCAGTATATTAACAGATGTTCGTATTGAAAAAGCAGAGTTTCGGGAGTGTGTGTGTAGCCGCAGTGCCCCCAAGTTAGGGGACACACGGACGCAACACAACACACACCCGCTGGGATCTGGGCGCGGAGCCATCCAGGTGACTTGAAGTTTCCCTCAGGAGATCACTTTCACAGCACTAGTTTTCCTTCACCCAGTATAGATTAGTACTCCGTTAATCTATGCATACAGACTACAATGATATGCTGCTCCTACTCAAGCTATGCAGCTGCGTGTATTGTATTTAATGTACACAAACATTAATATATAACTGTTTGAATACCATGTGTCTCATTGTAAATCCTTAATTAAGAAGTGGAAATACAATGTAAGTTTATGTAGCTACACAAGTTATAATACAATCATGACCTGCCCCCCCCCCTCTCTCTCTCTCTCTCTCTCTCTCTCTCTCTCTCTCTCTCTCTCTCTCTCTCTCTCTCTCTCTCTCTCTCTCTCTCTCTCTCTCTCTGTGCAATACACTAATAATAGCAATAATGATAATGATAAACTAGAAATCAAGTATTAACATCATCAATTATAATACCACATGCAGCAATAATTAAATTGGATTAAATTACATCAAATTGAATTAAATGAAGGCAGATTACAATTAGTCATGGAACATAGATAGAAAAACAAAAAATAATAATAATTTCACATTTACAATAGACAGTCATCCAACATTACGTATCATTTCGTAACTATTTGTTGAAGAAAACGAAACTATTTTTAGGATAGCTAAAGAAAATTGTATTAAATATAATCATGTGCCAATAACGTTTTGAAGAATAAATATGACAAAACCTTTTTATTTATAGACTTGACGTATTGAAGGTTGACTCAATAGTAGAAATGAAGTGTGTGTGTGTGTGTGTGTGTGTGTGTGTGTGTGTGTGTGTGTGTGTGTGTGTGTGTGTGTGTGTGTGTGTGATGATGATATGAATTTTCACGTCCAAAGTATTATCCTTGTCCTTGTTTTATATATTCACGTACTCAGTAATTCTTGTTGGGAATTTGCTGTGCCCCAAAAGTACAGGTTGCAGATGAGTCAGTGGAGTTGACCTGTGGAGTTGACCTGACCTCTGTACTTTCAAGGCCAGGCCACTGTCTTGAGAGCCACCTAAGAGGTCAGTTATTATTGGTCCTTGTCCTTATCCTTGTCCTTGTCCTTGTCCTTGTTTTAAATCCTCGCGGTTCACTGTCACTGCAATGTTCCAATAATACCTAACAGCTGATACACACATACTCAAACCACCACAAACACTACTTAAAACCACAACAAAAATATACAAAACCAAATACAAAAAAACAATGAACCATAACATATAGAAAATAAAATGACATAGACATTAAAGAAACGGATGTAAGATAAATTTTAGAACAGTTTAAATGTCTGGGAGTGATTATAATCCACATCAAACATGGCCACAAGCAGGAGGAAGCAGGAGGAGCGGAACTTAAGAGTCCTCCGTGAACAGGGCGCCCTTGAGGCCAACAGGACCTGCTTGGACTGCCGTCAGCGAGGCACCACCTACATTAACATGACTGTGGGATCCTTCGTCTGCACGTCATGTTCAGGCATCTTGTAAGTAGGGTTCTGTCCTGCTTCTATCTGCTTGTCTCTGCTTATTTAATGATAATAATAATGATACTGATAGCTAATAATAATAATAATGGTGTTAATGTATAGGAAATAGCATATTCTTATCCTCTTATACGTAAGGTTCTGTCCTCTCCTGCTGCTATCTGCTTACTGCTTGTCTCTGCTTATTTAGTGATGATAATGATGATGGTAATGATGTAGGAAATATTATATCATCCATCTTCCTCCTGGTTCTGTCCTCTCCTGCTTCTGCCTGCTTATTGCTTGTCTCTGCTTACTTAATGATGGTTAAATGATGATGATGATGATGATGTATGGGAAAGATTGTTATCCTCCTGTAGTTAGTAGGTAGAGATTCGTGTCCCCTGCTTCTGCTTGCGTCTGCTTACTTATCTTACTTCAAATAATAATGTTCTCTTATGTTCTAATGATAATGATCTACTAATTAGTCTCTTCTTATGTTCTAATGATGATAATAATATAGTAATTAGTCTCAGGTGTGGCTGTGTGTGGTGTGGCAGCTGAGGTTAGATGGGCAGGTGTGGGGGGGTGGGTGTTGTACTGCTATGTAATGTATTATGTATTCCTCTCTCTCTCTCTCTCTCTCTCTCTCTCTCTCTCTCTCTCTCGCTCTCGCTCTCTCTCTCTCTCTCTCTCTCGTTAGTTAGTTAAATATCCAAATAAGTAGCAAACAAACTATAACTAATTAACTAACCTAACCTAGCCTAACACACTGATAGTTCCACAGTAGCCTCACCCTAGTATTGTGTTGCATCTGTGTGTTGTGAGTGTACCTGTGTTGCATTACTGGAGGCAGGTGTGCAGTGGGGGGGGGAATTAGATTGTCTACCTAACTTAACCTAACTTAACCTAGCCTAACTTAACCTGAATCTACCTAACCTAACCTAACCTGAGTCTACCAAACTTAACTTAATCTAACTTAACCTAACCTAACTTAACCTAACCTAACCTAACCTAACCTAACTTAACCTAACCTCACCTAACCTGAGTCTACCTAACCTAACCTAACCTAACACCACCTCGTCTGTCTCCCCCGCTAGGACTGTGTGGAAGGTCATCATTATACCCTCGAATACTAGTGTTAACCTTTCCTACTTCACTATTACGGTTTTAATGAAATTTGTGGAGCCAGTTCAATATTTACAAGACTCGCAATGACTTGATAAACACAGACTTTTTAATTTTTTTTTATTATTATTTTTTTTTTTATTATTTATTTTTTTATTTATTTATTTTTTTTTCATAGATTTATTTATATATTTATTTTTCTTTTTTTTTTCTATGTAGTAATATGTTTGTGGTGACTTAATCTATTTCTCCTTTTTCCTTTACTTAGATATTATATAGACATACATAGTTTAGCCTGAGTAATAATAATAGTAATAATAGTCCACGGAAGCCTGTAGTAAGGTTAGGTTAGGTTAGGTTAGGTTAGGTAAGGTAAGGTTTAGGTTAGGTTAGGTTAGGTAAGGTAAGGTTTAGGTTAGGTAAGGTTTAGGTTAGGTTAGGTAAGGTTTAGGTTTAGGTTAGGTAAGGTTTAGGTAAGGTTAGGTAAGGTAAGGTTTAGGTTAGGTTAGGTAAGGGTTAGGTTAGGTAAGGTAAGGTATTGTATTTTCTGTGTCTATTTCTTGTATTGTATTTTCTCTATGTATTGTATTGTATTGTATTTTCTCTCTTCCCCTTACGTGAGACGAGGCCTCAACCCGCCTCACCGCGTCAAGTCAATCTCAATGGCCAGCTTCACCCAGGAGGAGATTGACCTCATTAAGTCAAGGGGAAACCAGGTGAGTTGTGACCCCCTTTACCTGTGTGTGTGTATGTGTGTGCGTGTGTGTGTGCGTGTGTAAATTTACCTATATGTTGTAATTACTTCATATTTCATCAAAGGCTACGTGCAAGGGTATGACAATGTATATAATATTTTTGTATCCTCACCCTCTCACCTCCTCACTCTCTCACCCCTAACCTAACATGATGAACCCTTCCTCACCCCTTCCCCCCATCACCACTGACTCCCAACCTTGACTCACCCCTTCCCCTTCCCCCTCCTTCGTGCCCCCAGTATTGCAGCGCGGTGTGGCTCGGGCTGTACGACGCTAAACTCATCCCTTTCCCAGACACCAAAGATGAACACAAAATCAGGGACTTCATGATCTCTAAGTACGAGAAAAAAAGGTGAGAGGCTATACTTGGTTTTTTTGAATTTTTGAATTATTTTTTTTTCATCCTAATTATACTTTGACCTGCTAATTTACGTATTGCATTGATGTTTTTTTTGTTAATTGTTCGTCTTAATTATACTTTGACCTGCTAATGAACGTATTGCATTGATGTTTTTTGTTTTGTTTATTTATTCATCCTAATTATACTTTGACCTGCTGTTTGACCTGGTAATTAACGTATTGTATTGATGTTTGTTTATTTATTTATTTATTTATTTATTTATTTATTTCATCTCTATTGGGGGAAGGTTTATGTTGCTAGGCTGTCTTGTGTATATTTAGATAACAAACAAAAACAAAATAAGAGTTCGTTAATAAATTTGAATAAGGAGAAGAACAACAACAACAATAAATGATAAGATAGGAAGGAACGATAGATTAGAGGTAATTAGTAGTATATATATAATGATTTTAGTCAATATTCAGAATACAGAAGAAAAAATTTGAAACAAGATTTTAATTAATATTGTGAGGAAAGAAATTAAGGAAAAAGTAGTGAATGTACGTATGTATGTATGTAGAGAGGAGGATGGGACGGCTTGAGGGAAAAAAAAGAAAAAAAAGACAAGTTATATTAGACATTGGAAATAAGTGGGGAAAAAAAAACCATTGATATATATATAACTCGCTCAGGGAAGGGGAAAAAAAATGTAATAAATAAGAAAATAAACAAGTAGTAAATGAGCTTAGAAGGCAAAGAAGAATACTAGGAAAAGATGTGTGTGTGTGTGTGTGTGTGTGTGTGTGTGTGTGTGTGTGTGTATTTGTTTGTGTATGTGTATGATTTATTTATTTTTTTTTGTGTGTGTGTGTATGTGTGTGTGTTTGTGTTGTGTGTGTGTGTGTGTGTGTGTGTTGTGTTGTGTGTGTGTTGTGTGTGTGTGTGTGTGTGTTTCCATCAACAACACACTGATTACTGCAACACATCCTCTTTACACATGTCTTTTCGTTTAAGTGTTTCTAAGACTATGATAAGACTAAGATAATATACATCCTGCATCCTACTCTTTTAAGGTCAGAAAGTCCTACATCCTCCCATCCTTCACCTACATCCTATCAATCCCTCACACCCTCACAGCCTCCCATATTCCTATCTAACCTAACCTAACCTGACCTGACCTGACCTGACCTGACCCACCGCATAAGGTACCAGGGTCATTAGCTGGTTTGTAACTTAATGATGGATGGAAGTAATGTAATGTTTAGCCTCAAGGTTGTAGTCACACGAAGCAAAATGAAACATATTTAAAGTGAAAGAAACACTACAACACATCCAGGAAATATATTTGATTTAAACCCAAATAAACACTACAACAGATAACAGACAACCTTATCAATAGTGTTCATAACAGTGTTGGGTCCAAGTACAGGCGACTGTACTAAGTCCAAGTACATGGATATTCTTCAAGTACAAGTACAGTCACTTTGCTATGTAAGTACTTAAGTACAAGTCCAAGTACAAGTACAAGGTGGAGAGTGGAGCGTGACAGGAAATTAACGCATCTGGTCCTGTCTAGACAGTGTCTACTGTAACATGTTACCAATTGAAAAAAATACTACATAATTGTTTGTACCTGAAGGTATTTGGTATTCAAGTACTTTGGGTCCAAGTACAAGTACAAGTACAAGTACAAGTACATGAAAATATATACTTAAGTCCAAGTGCTTGTACCAATCCCTTATTTCTAACCAGCCAGGACATATACAATTATTATTATTATTATCACCTATTATTATTATTATTATTATTATTATTATCGAATTTGATCCTATTCCTTGAACTTGTGGAGAAAATAGAACAGTTTGTGGTGACTTATAATTGCACTTGTTCGAGGTTGTTAAGGACAGATCACCTCGTTTAGTTAGTTAGGTCTGTCTGGTCTGGAGTTCTTGTATAACTCTCTCTCTCTCTCTCTCTCTCTCTCTCTCTCTCTCTCTCTCTCTCTCTCTCTCTCTCTCTCTCTCTCTCTCTCTCTCTCTCTCTCTCCACTTGCTTGCTTGCTTCCACCTTTCATTCCCTTGCCCCTTTCCCCCCCCTCTGCCCCCCTGCACCCTGCCATCCAAGATAAGGCAGTGTTGAGAGAGAGAGAGATGTAGTGTGTATAGGTGTGTGTTGTAGTTTAGTTATGTATGGGGGGGGTTGTTTCAGTTGTATGGAGGCGGGGCTTGTGTGGAGAGGGGGGGGAGGGGGACAGCAGTGGGCAGGAGGACGTGAAGGGAGTACAGCTGTGATCAGTTGAAGCTGGTTTGGTGCAGCAGAAGGTAGTGAAAAGCTCTCTCTCTCTCTCTCATACTATCCCTCTCACTTACTCCTCTGTTTGTGTGTGTGTGTGTGTGTGTGTGTGTGTGTGTGTGTGTGTTAATATATATGAAAAAAAAGTCATTGCCTTAGGGAGTGTAAAATCCATGCAAACACACTTTAGAAATATACTTATGTTGCACTAGAGTATACTCGGTGCAGTTCAAGTTGCATGTGTATCGTGGCCTCAGGTTTGTAAGAGTAGTGCTGATTGGGTGGACGCTGTACTCACTCACTCACTCACTCACTCACGTACTGGGGTGGGGTGGTCAGTGTTCATGTTGTATTTAGCTTCATTCATCTTATGTCCTGAATAGATCAACTTGGTTCATACAATTAGACACCAATGATTGTAGAACTTCATGTTTATCAAATTTGGTTGTCAGACATATATTTTGAGGAAAAAATGTCTTGGTTGATTGGGCAGTGGTTGGTGGGCACACACTAAGTACCCGTCATTGGGCAGACCCATTGAACACTCACCACACAATGCCTGCGTACCTTTATTAGTTTTGTGAGTCTCACCACAAAAGTCACCACTGATGAGTGTGTTGGCGTCCATCCCCCCAAAGAGCAAGGAAACACTCATTGGTTTACAGTACACACCTGCATGTTAATTGCACCCATCACCACCACCCGGATGTGTGTGTTGCAAACGCACTGATTCTCAAAACATTGCATTGCTGAATTTCTTTATAGTAGAAAGAAATATAGAGAAGAGAGACTCCCCAGACTCCTTGCTGCATCCCTAGGAGTCACGTTTTGAGACTCGTACGGAATATGACGAGAATATGTAAGGAATATGACGTAGAGAATATATAGAGAATATGACAGGAATATGTTGAGAATATGACAGGAATATGATGATGGGAATATGGCGGAACATAATTGTAAGAGTAAGGATAAGACTAATAATAATAATGTGGATGACTATGGAAAAAATAATATGAAAATAATAGTCATCAACATATTAAAATCATATACGTACATAGGCATAGTATGTGATTGAGAGAGAGAGAGAGAGAGAGAGAGAGAGAGAGAGAGAGAGAGAGAGAGAGAGAGAGAGAGAGAGAGAGAGAGAGAGAATTCCACACACAAAATATATCATTGACCCTTTATTTTATCCCCCAAACACGCAACCTATCTTACATCTTATTCCCTCACACACACACACACACACACACACACACACACACACACACACACACACACACACACACACACACACACACACACACCTTCTCATTACACCCTCCCATCCTTACCTACCTCCAACCCTAATCCCTTAACCCTCACCTCCTACCCTACTTAACCCCCCCACGCACCACACCCCCACCACACCCCCACCACACCCTACCACACCCCCACCCTGGTCAGGCAGCTCATATGACACACAAACATAATCCTTTGAAGGCCGGCCAGAGGAGAGGGGAGGGGAAAGGGAGGGGAGGAAAGGGAAGGGGAGGGGAGGGGAGCAAAGAAGTGGGGTGGAGTGTGGTACGGGGTGTGTGGTGTGTGGTGTGGGTGCTGGTGTCCTTTGTCAATGGGTGTAGGGTATGTTTTTTTGTTTGTGTGTGTGTGTGTGTGTGTGTGTGTGTGTGTGTGTGTGTGTTTGCTCTTAACTATTTCATTCGTCCAGTTGAGTTTGTTATTATGTTATTTCATTATTTTTTGCGTTTGACTGTTTTCTTGCTCTCTCTCTCTCTCTCTCTCTCTCTCTCTCTCTCTCTCTCTCTCTCTCTCTCTCTCTCTCTCTCTCTCTCTCTCTCTCTCTCTCTCAGTATAATTGGCGCCATACTATCACACTCGTCTTGGCTGAGTCTCACAAGCCACGTGCTAGACACTTGATAAGAAGAGAGAGAGAGAGTGCAACTTTACTTTTTCTTTTTCTCTTTTTGACATTAAAAGTTTGCTGGCTAAGAGACAGCAAAAATACGTATATATATATAAAAAAAAAGCTTATCACCAGACCTTTCCTTGTGTTCCTGTGTTGTGTTGTTGTTGTGTTGGTGTTGTTTAGAGTGTTGTATTAGTATAGATTTAGTGATGATGTATTTGTTAGTGGTGTATAACTTTACTCTCCTTCTTCCTTGTGTTCCTGTGTGGTGTTGGTGTTACGTATTTATATTATATTAGCATGTATTTATTGATGATGTATTTGTTAGTGGTGTGTTATCAAATGTGACGAAGTATTGCCTCTCTCCCCCCTCCTCTCCCCCTTATTTGTGACGATGTGGCGGTGCAGCAGTGACCTTCCTGACCTTGCTGGGGTCATAGGGGGGAGGGGGGAAGGGGAGGAGTGACTAGTAGACACTGAACACTCCTTGACACACACACACATACATACACACACACACATACATACACATACATACATACACAAGTTTACTTCATAAGGCAACCATTGATGTGTACACTATAATAATAATAATAATAAATAATAATCTATCTATCAATCTTTATACAAGGCTGTTATCCCCTTGTCATCAATGCTATTTTCCTTATCATCAATGCTATTTCCCTTGCACAGGTTCTACATTGACCCTAGTGTGGCCCTCAAGATAATGCCGCCCAACCAGGACCCCAGTGCCAGTGCCTCCTCCTCCGCCGCCTCCACCCCCGGGAGTGACACAGCCAGTAGAGGTGGAGCAGGAGGGCCGGCCGCTCAGAACGCCACTGCCTCCACCACTACCACCACCACCACCACCACCACCTCATCTGTGTCGCGGCCCAGCGTACCAGCGTCTCAGGTATGTGCTGCTAGATGAACACACACCTTTGCTGTCGGCCTTGACATATCGGAAGCCTTTGATAGAGTCTGGCATAAATCTTTAATTTCTAAACTACCCTCCTACAGATTCTATCCTTCTCTCTGTACCTTCATCTCCAGTTTCCTTTCTGACTGGTCTATTGCTGCTGTAGTGGACGGTCATTGTTCTTTTCCTAAAACTATCAACAGTGGTGTTCCTCAGGGTTCTGTCCTATCACCCACTCTCTTTCTATTATTCATCAATGATCTCCTAAATCTGACTCAATGCCCTATCCACTCCTATGCTGATGACACCACCTTGCATTTTTCAACGTCGTACAACAGACGCCCAACCCAACAAGAATTAAATGACTCAAGGCGAGATGCTATAGGACGCTTAACTTCTGATCTTTCACTTGTTTCTGATTGGGGCAGAGCAAACCTGGTTCTGTTCAATGCTTCATAAACTCAATTTCTACAACTATACTCAACATAAAAAAAACATATACCACAACTAGGTAAATACAGCCTTTCTCCACACATTTGATAATTCCCTCGTGTGTTGTAACCTAACCCGCACATCCTCTCACCTCAGCCTGACCCCATGACTCCCTTTACAGTCCCTTGGCTCAGTCAGCAGCAGCGGCAGTCTCTCAGGGATGACCAGTCCACCACCAAACAACATCAACAACAATAACAACAACAACAACAACAATAAGATACCAGGTCCGCGTTCCTCCGCCTCCTTAGATCTACTCTCCTACCTTGGCCAGTCACCCGCCTCCACCCAGCCACCCGAGGACCCGTTTGCCTCTCCAACAGCGAAGCAGCCCCAGCCTCACCCCCAGTCCCAGTCCCAGCCCCAGGTCCAAGCCCCGCCCCAGCACTCAGGCCCCGCAGCCCCCGTCTCACAAGCATCATTTGCAAATTTCGAAAATGCAAATATCTTCGTCAATAATCCAACGGGTAAGGTTTGAAAGAGAGAGAGAGAGAGAGAGAGAGAGAGAGAGAGAGAGAGAGAGAGAGAGAGAGAGAGAGAGAGAGAGAGAAAGAGAGAGAGAGTGGATGTACACCCTTTTCTGTTCTTTTTATGTATCTTTCAGTAATTTGTAGCTTGTTATTATTTTTACTCCTCCCTTCCAACCGTCACTTCCCTTGAGGCTCACTTCACACGGCCAGTTCCCCCGCCACACCAGAGACTCACCCGCCGGATGCACTGCTGAACCACCCGGCGATGAGCGTTCTAGTAGACTGTTGAAGGCTTTG
>JAPQNM010000034.1:3593099-3605599 GCA_029783475.1 Metacarcinus magister
ATAGTGGGTCGGGTGGCTCTGTGATGCAGTGCTCGCCTCGTGACCTCAAGGTTGTAGGTTCGATCCTGGGTCATGGCTGCTGCTGGGTGAGAGGGGCAGGGCAGCACTCCCTCCTTCACCCTAGCAGGACTATAGGGTGTAGAGTTACCTAATTCTGGGGTATTATTCAATCACCTTATTAATTATAGACTCCTAGCAATACTCACACGCCCAGACCAGTCCCGGAGGCTTCTCAAACCTCTATAGTACTTCACACTAACACCAAAGATTCACATAGTACCATTTCTCAAGGTCAACACCATTAGTTCCTTACCCTATCAAGCCCAACATTACCTTCCTAACCCCAGCTCATGTCAACACACCTTCATGACAACCTCAGACCACCTCCAGAGTTATAGTTATAGAAGTGCTGTCTCACCCCCATCATGGCATCACATTAAGAAAACATAATTGGTGTTCTGACAACTCCCTTCCACTATGTAGGTGTTGAAGGTCATCTGATATTGGTCTGCTCTCTCTCTGCTTCCTTTCTCACCTCTAACCCGAAAGCCAGCAAGTAAACAAGTGGCCTTACTCTAATTGATACTACTGCTGCTACTGATATTATTATTATTATTATTATTTTAACCTTATAACACACTTAGGCAAATATTAATCTATCTATCTATACTACCAGCCTGTTATTCCCTCTAAAGGTGTGTAGCCAAGACCAGGTACGCTTACACACACACACGCACACACATGTACGTATAAACACTCCTCTCACTTAGCCTCCACGCCCACCCTTGGAGAACAGAAGTATGTACACCCGCCCACTCACACAAATAGGGCCGAGGGCAGAGGGTCGTATCCACAATAGAGTCTAAAGGTTTACCCTGAAGCTTCATATTTAACTCATGCCCTCTCCCTCTCCCTCCGTGCATTCACTCACTCACTCTCCATTCACTCCCATCACACACAGTCATCCTTCCTTGTTCTCCCATTCATCACTCTTTTCACACCATCCATTCATCCCGTTCTTGGCCTTCCTCTCAACCTCACACCGGATGCTAATATTCCCTTCACCTGATTTTGAGTGTGGTGTACTTTTGCTCTCCTATGAGGTTCTACGCGCTAAGTGAGAGGAGTGTATACGTATGTGTGTATGTTTGCCTTGTTGTGACTATACACCTTTAGGGGATGACAGCTTTGTATGTACTGATGCATTATTATTATTATTATTATTTGCCTGAATGTGTGGTAAGTTATAAGATGATCACGCACTTTCCTTAGGCTGTGCACACTCCCAACACACACCTTCCTTGCCATGACTTAGGTGACTTACTCCTCCTTGGCTCCCTTGTAATACACCTGCTTGCAAACCTCCCTTCCTTGGGGCTATTCCGTTCTGCCGTCCCTGGAGTGTGCTATCTGTGCTGCTCTGTCCTTCCTCCACACTAAGGAATGCTCACGTGGTAGGGGTTTGAGGGAAGTTATTAGTAGTTCACAGCATTAGTTTGGGTTTATTTTTTTGCTTTTAAAGTGCAAAGGTTTGGTGACAGAATTTGTGTTCATTTTTATTTTTTATTTTTTCCTGTTGTGTCCTTTTAGCACGGACATGAGGCATTACACACACACAACTAGGTGATTAGAGATGCACAAAAAAGAATTTATATATATTATGCCACATGTATTTTTTATTTTATTTTTGAGTCATGCATTAACCTCAACTTGTATTCTTATAGTCATCACTTGTTATGGTATTGGCACTTGAGGTTTTATATATATATATACTAATTATGGTTTACAAGATTGGGTTCAGTTTTTTTGTGTCCTGCCTTTTTGAGACAACTTCATAATGTGTTTTTCTTCTCTCTAACTGTGAATGGTTTTGACACACCCCACTGAGTTTCCTAATCTTGTCCTAATCCTAGTCTTGTATAATTTCCAGCCGTGTCCTTCTGCTAATGAATGTTTAGGTACTAGTGTATATTCATCACTTCTCATATTTTCTTTTTCCTTTGACGCATACAAATTGCATAATCGCATTGCTTATTTTTCTTCTACTGTTATGTTAGTGATTGTAGTTTATTAGTTTTTCCTCCTAGCTAAGATATCTTAAGCTACTTTCATTCCCTCGTCATTTCACTTCTTTGTCACTTCATATATATAGTCACTTCACTTTCCTTCTTAATCTTCTGAACATGTTGCTGCTGCTGCTGCTGCTGCATTCAAGTGTTGGTGTTGAGGGTGATGTAATACTAACTTTACTTACCACTCCCTTGTTGGTGTCCGTCAAGGTTACTCTTAGGTTGGCTGAGGTCAGGTTGTAGATGTTCCTTATATTGTAATTTATTTGGTCTTTTGGTGCTAATATGTTATTGATAATTACTTCTATATTTTCTTTTTGTGTTATATTCCTGTGAAGTGTAGTTCCTTGGTTTGTAGTGTGAGTGTGAGTGTGTGTTGTGCAGTCTTTCTTAACTCTATTACATGGCATTTGATTACATTGAATTGTGTCTCTCATACCAGACTCCATTCATGTCACTTTGTTGGATATTTTTGGAAGTCATAACATGGGTTTATTTTTTTGTTGTTCTTTGCGTTTTGGCTTCATCACCAAATATATTCATGTAACTCTATTACAATATTGTCATTTAAATATTTGATATAACTAAGAAACATAATTTGTGTGTGTGTATAGGTCTGCTGGATCTGTATATGCTTGTTGTGTACATTATATATATATATATATATATATATATATATATATATATATATATATATATATATATATATATATATATATAAGCACACACACACACACACAGATATAGATAGATATATAACATAGCATATGTGCATGTGTTGATATTTTTGATAACCCAATAGTGCCATTAGATAGACTGACATATACAAATATTATAGGATATGATATATGTATATACACTTTTTTTTTCTCTTCTCTTCTCTTTTCTTTTAATATTATTCGTGCTATGATAGTAACAGTTAACAATGTAGGTTTATCTATGCTGCTGCGAATGTATGTATGTATGTGTGTGTGTGTGTGTGTGTGTGTGTGTGTGTGTGTGTGTGTGTGTGTGTGTGTGTGTGTGTTATATCCTCTCTTTTTCTATCTGTCTTTCTCCCCCATTTTTGGTGTCCTCATTAAGTGGTGGAAAAAATGAAATGGTTTTGGGAAGAGAAACAAGAAAACAAAGAAGCAGTCTAAGAGGAAAGAGAAGCTGGAGTGAATGGGAAGATAGGAAGTGCAAGTCATTCAAGGATTTATGACGGAAGGAGAGAAACAAAAGAAGAACAACATTGAACAAAGTCAAGTTTAGAACAAAAACATGAGATTATTGTCACATACACACTCTCTCTCTCTCTCTCTCTCTCTCTCTCTCTCTCTCTCTCTCTCTCTCTCTCTCTCTCTCTCTCTCTCTTCACCACAAACCTAGCATTTTCAGGAGATTAATTTTGTTTGTTTACCAAGTTGAAGTTTGCCACCTGTTAATATTTAGTTCCTTCGCTGCCTTGCAAAGTTACAACAGCGATTCTCTTTTTTTTTGTGTGTTCCAGTGTTGAAATATATTACACTACTAATAGTTATCCTTTTTATTATGTGTAGGTATATCTATTTTTAAGAGAGAGGATGGGTTGGGAAGTTTGATAATTTACATACATATATATATATAAACACAAAATGATATAGGTACATAGGTGGTGTTGTATTTATGAAGTGTTTATAGAAAGGCTTCAAGTTTTACATCCTCTCTGGTTTTTTCTGTTATTGTTTTTGTTTTCCTTAGAAGTTGTAGCATTATAGAGGATAGTGTGTGTCATTATTATTATTATTATTATTGATGCCTTGTGCTGGGTGGATTATTATTATTATTATTATTATTCTTGACGGTGGGTTGCCTTTTTCTTCAGTGTGGGTCTTGGGGTCTAATTGAGAGGAGTGTATGTATGTATGTATGTGTGTATGTGTGCATGGGTGGGTAAACACACCTTGCCTTGGCCGCCCACCGTAAGAGGGATCACACACACCCTGGTATATACATAGAGATTATTATTATTATGATATTGATTATTATTATTATTATTTATCTATTTCTCTATTTTTGTTGTGACATTAACAAGGTGATAAGGAGGTGAAGGGAGACCTGGGGTGACTTTATTCCCGACTACCTTCACTTATTGTCTTCCCGGGAAAAAAAACTAAGTGAAACTAGTCGGGAATAAAGTCAACCTCGTGATACCACAGGCCTGCTTTCACCTCCCTTACCATTATTATTATTATTATTATTATTATTATTATAAATTTGTGTGCTCATGTTTAACAGTCTTTTCTGGGTTGTTCATTTATTGAATATTAGTAATTTTGTTGTGCTTAGTGAGGTTTTACACACACACACACACACACACACACACACACACACACAGTAGATAAAGACAAAATTATAAAAGGAAGAAGAAGTGAAAAGTAAGATGCAAAGAAGGGAAATGAAATATATATATATCTATTTATCTATTTAGTGGTCACTGTAAGGGTGGGGTGAGAGGGGTAGGCCATGGCAGAGGAGACTCCACCTCTCCCTCTCTCTATTGAAACACTTCCTTCTTGCTTCTTGAAATGGGAAAGGAATAGTGTAACAAGATGTAACACGACACGATGAATAGGAACAAGAGTTATTAAAGCAAGTAACAAACAAGGAAACAAACTGATATTTTATTACAGATGTCGAGGGTTGTGCTCTCTGGATGTTTTGATGCTAATGCACGCACACGCACGCGCACACACGCACGCACACACGCACACACACACACACACACACACACACACACATGGGTAGGGATGAATTTGTATATAGATTTCTTTAGCTTAAAATTAAATACTCCACTACCAAAGCCAGAGCTTCCCTACACACACACACACACACACACACACAGTCATGGGTTTCAGCTCCTCTGGCCACTAGTAGTTAAGTAATCGCCTCATAACGTGTTCATTGTGCAGTCATCTCATCCTCCCTGAGTCACCTGCTGCAGCTGACTGAAGGTGTGCATCATGACTACCCTCTACAGCACACCGTTGGGAGATACACATCAGCCTAAACAATCAATTGCAACATTAAAACATTTATTTCACATTTGTACTCTATTATTCACCTCAAAACTATGTCCTAAGGCTATTTCATTGAGCTTTTAGGTAGTATTCTTTATAGTCGGTCGCAAGTTGGAGAACAAAATTTTATATTTGGCAACGGATTTAGATAATTTTGTTGTGCATATATATAACGTAATAATTATAGCTGTGATCTTATAAATCAGGTACTGGGCAAGGAAAACGGTGCTGAAAATACTACAAAAAATTTAGTAGGTACCTCACTTTAATGCCAAATTATGAAGCTTAGTGGAGTAATAAGATACATAATGTATATACCAAATGAAAGCTAAATCTTCATCAAGTTCATCAGCCCCATACACTGATTCCCCATAACTGACTTCCTCATCTAGCTTCCATTTCATCATCCAATATAGGCTGCGTGCACCACTCTTTATAGAACTAATTGTAGGTGAAGATATCTTACAATGTATGCATTTGCAACGGAAAATTAATGTCAAAATCATTCGAAATGGATTAAAATCTATATGAAAAGTGTGTTATTTATATCCAGGTGCATTCTGGTATAGACGTAAAATTTTATCCTTGGTTGAATTATTTTGCTATCTATCGTTGAAAAAAAAAGTGAATAAATTCCACAAAACAACAAGGGGAGCTAAAAAATATTATTAAAGTTCCTCCTCGTTGCAGTGTTTCGTTCTCTATCGTCCCTTCCTCCCCTCCCCCTCTCCCCTCTCCCTCCCCCCTCACTCTCTCCCTCACTCTCTCGGATCCGGAACCTAACCGACCCGGGGAGACTGAGACCCGTTGTTGTCATTTACTTTAATTTCTTTATTTTCTCACAAGTTTAGCAAAATAGGTGTTAAGATGTCCGCCCGCCGAGCCACACACGCGGGCAGCTGGTATACAGACTCCGGTGGGTGTTGTGGGCGTGTTGTGGGCGTGAGTGTGTGTATGTGTTACGGGTGTGGTGGTGGGGGTAGTGGTATGGGTACGAATGTTGGGGGGTGTGTACATTTATTGGGGTCATATGTGTGGGTGTTGGGGTGATGTGTGTATGTGTATGTGTGTGTGTGTGTGTTTGTGTATGTGTTTGTGTGGGTGTGAGGTGGAGTGTGGGTGTGTGTTCATTGTTACAGGGGTAGGGTTATGTGGGTGTCCTTGGTGGGTGTGGGTACAGGTGGGTGGGTGTGTTGGGGGCTGTGGATGTATGTTTTCAGATTAGTATGTTGGGGGTGTGTAGGAAACCAGATGTGTGTGTGTGTTTCATTATTGTAGTTTTGCTTGTTGTGTTTTGTTTTTTTGTGTATTTACCTAGTAGTAGTATACAGGGCCTGAGCTACACTCGTGTGGTCCTGTCTCCATATCTATAGTTGTTCAGTTTTTCCTTCAGTTGATGTACATTCTTTGCCATTATCACCTCTTCCTTCAGTCCATTCTATACTTCTATCCATCTATACTTCTTTGGGGAAAACTGTACTTTTTTTGTGTTCAAGCAAATTCCTTTTTGCCATATTTTATCGTCCCATCAAATATCTAGCCTCTCCTTTACTTCCATTATTAGTTATTTTCTGTTTCTTGCAGGTTGTTCATCAATATATAGTTTGTAATTAAAACTCCTTCACCTCTCGCAAAGTGTTGTCAGTGTGTGTGTGTGTGTCAATGACCACAGTCAGGAGGATCACGCGCTGGACTCATGATCACCAGTCATTACCCTCCCGAAGAGAACTTAGAGCTTATTACAGCCCAATCTATGGGTAAAACGGTGACCTTTCACACACACACACACACACACACACACCACACACACCCCATCCACTTGTTGAAGGAGGACAGTAACTGCTTGGTCATCAGTGAAACTTTGCAGCCTGAGTGAGGCATGAACCTGAGCCTGCACAGTGACAGGCTAACGTTTGGTTTTGATGCATTGTGACTTAACATACATTAGTTAGGTGACAGTTTGTGTGTAGGTGATGAGGTTAGGTTAGGTTGAAGGAGGTTGTCTTTGTCTAGCTGCATCAAAAGTGTGAGGTTATAGTGAATGTAGATTTATTGTTTACCAAAAAACATGAAATTACAAAAGTGAAGGGTTGGCACTCCTTTGTTGATGACTCATAAGGTTGTGAATCCTTTGTTCTGATGACACAACACAACACAACACAACACAACACAACACTAGTATTGATCACACACATGCACACAAAGGAATGTATGTATGTATGTATGTGCACCACAACCTGTATTGTGGTGCAGTATAATGTACTTTTGTTGAGGTAATAATATGTAGTGTTTGTTTGTTTGTTTGAACACAACACTTTGTAACACACTACCTCATAACTTTACTTCCACGCATCAGAGTGTGGGTGTTCCTTGTCCTGAGCCTACCATCATGTTATACCCATTACATGTATACAACACCACCCATGTATAAGATGAATAACCATGGCGCACCACACACTCCTTCCTCCTTCCTAGCCCATCATCACACCTTCATCACCATTAATCATCACACCTCCATCACCACATCTCCCCTGCCCCTCATGTGTCCCTCTGATGCCTGTGTGTTCCTCCTGCAGCCACAGACTTGGCAAGACAGCTGGAGAACTGGCTTGGGCAGGCAGACCTCTCCCACGGGCCAGCACGGGCCATCATTGCTCCGTAAGGATACTAACATCTCTCTTTTATCTCTCTCTCTCTCTCTCTCTCTCTCTCTCTCTCTCTCTCTCTCTCTCTCTCTCTCTCTCTCTCTCTCTCTCTCTCACTCTCTCTCAGGCTATAAGACGTTTTATTGTCATAGTGTTAGTTTGAAATGTTTGAAATATAAAAACCAAGCCATGTGTTTGCCCGGCACACAACCTAACATTGTCTTCCCTTCCAGACATGCAGGTTACCAATACAGTGGTGCCGTTGGTGCCTATGCATATCGACAAGTGTCTCCTGTGGTTGTGTGAGTATACTGGATGTGGGTGTGTGTGGGTGTGGGTGTGGGTGTGTGTGGGTGTGGGTGTGTGTGTGACTGTTCCGTGTATGTGTTGTGGAATTTAGTGTAAGTGTGCCATTAAACTATCACTAATATATTGATCACATGTCTACTGCAAAGTGGGAAATATTTTGTGAACGGAAATGGGTTTTGACTTCTACCGCTGCTGCTGCTGCTGCTGCTGCTGCTAAAGGCTCCAATTTATAAATGTTCTTATATGAATAGAAATTTCCAAAAGTGTGATAACTGTGGTTCTTTTTCAGGAAGTATGATATTGTTTTTATTGCAAAGAATACAACTCCTTTCAGTGGCAAGGAGTGATAGAATATTGTTATGTTTTCAGTTGTATTCAGTAACAATATGTTGATGTATTTCCATTATCTATCAATGATATATAGATTATTACTAATACTATATTGTATGAATGATTACAAGTTGCATGTTTGTGGCTGAAAGTGTTACAAATATACAGTATCTTTCTTGTGTTGTATCACATTTTGGGGACACGATTTAATGTATATATAAGGTTGTAGGGAAATATTGCCACATTTACAACGATTTATTTCAGAGATTTTTTAAACAACATAACTAATTGAAAAACAAAGGAAAGACTGTACCACTACTACTACTACTACTACTACTACTACTACTACTACTACTACTACTACTACTACTACTACTACTACTACTACTACACTCTCTACCATTACCCTCCAGGAAGCGGGTGTTCATCCTCGGTCCATCCCACCATGTTCGGCTCTCCGGGTGTGCGCTCTCCTCACTCACCAAGTACCGGACACCCCTCTATGACCTACCTGTTGACCAGCAAGGTGAGTGTAGCAGCAGCAGCAGTAGTAGTAGTAGTAGTAGTAGTAGTAGTAGTAGTAGTAGTAGTAGTAGTAGTAGTAGTAGTAGTAGTAGATTCTAATGAAAAACTATATATATGTCTGTTCTTTCCATAACCTCTGAGTCACTGCCAGACTTTTTACTGCATTAAACTTATATATTTCCATCACAGTTTCTTCTTTTTCTTCAATTCCAAATGCAAATATGTATAGTCAAGGCACCAAGTGAGTGTGTGTGTGTGTGTGTGTGTGTGTGTGTGTGAGTGTGTGAGTGTGATGTCGTTTGTGTTGTTCCAGTTTACAACGAGCTCTACCAGACAGGCCACTTTGAAACCATGAGTGTGTCAGCGGATGAGGACGAACACAGTATTGAGATGCACCTCCCTTATGTAGCCAAAGTGATGGAGGAGTGAGTATTGGGGGGGTGTGGGGGGGGGTGTGATTGTGTGTGGGTGTAATAATAGTAATAATAATAATAATAAACGGTGTATTGATAGATGTGCAGCCCAAGAGGTGAAAATATACAGTAGGGAGTAGATACTAAATGATGGTGGTGATAGTAGTAGGTGATGGTAATGATAGTGAGTGGTGATGGTGATAGTGAGTGGTGATAGTGGTGGTGGTGGTGGTGGTGGTGGTACAGTGTGTTCCGTTGTGATGCAGTTTCCGGGATCACTTCACTATTGTTCCGGTCTTGGTGGGCTCCCTCACGCCGGAGCGAGAGGTGATGTACGGCCGCCTCCTTGCACCCTACCTTGCTGATCCCCAGGTGAGGACCCCGCCGTCTACTTACACCCCTCTCTCACACCTCACCCCTCTCACCCCACTCACCCACTCACACCTCTCACCCCTCTCACCCACTCATCCCCCCACTCATCCACTCCACCTCTCATCTGTTACACTAACCTCATAATTCACCTTTTTATCATTACTAGTTTATTATCATTCTATTGAAATAATGTGTTGAAAAAAAAAGACTCATAAGAAAGGGTGAATGTTTTTTTTTTATTTATATGATTATGAATATGGAAAGAAATACGTATAACTAATCCCTTCCTTCCTTCTTCTTTCCTTTCTTTCTTTCTTACCTGTTGCCTCTGTATCTACCTTATTTCTGCTTCTATCTTGCCTTGACCTTCCTTCTTAATCTCTTGACCTTTTCATGTCTCCCTTCTACCACTACCTGTCCTTTTTATCATTATTTTAACCTTATTTCTGCTGCTATCATTCCTTGCCATTCCCTCTGTCCTTTCTTCTGTCTGTTCCCTCTATCCACTCTCTTCTGTCCATTCCCTCTGTCCACTCTGTTCTGTCTGTTCCCTCTATCCACTCTCTTCTGTCCATTCCCTCTGTCTACTCTGTTCTGTCCGTTCCCGTCCGTCCCCTAGAGCCTGTTTGTGATATCCTCTGACTTCTGCCATTGGGGTCAGCGCTTCCGCTACACTTACTACGACCGCTCTGTCGGGGAGATCTGGCAGTCCATTCAGAAGCTGGACAAGCAGGGCATGAACCTTATTGAGACCTTGAATCCCAGTGCCTTCACCGAGTACCTGAAGAAGTACGGCAACACCATCTGCGGCCGCCACCCCATCGGAGTGTTGCTCAACGTTAGTCTTGGGGTGACGGTGGTGGTGGTGGTGGTGGTGGTGGTGGTGGTGGTGGTGGTGGTGTTGATAAGTTTGCTTGGAGGGGTTATTGCCAAGATCAGTGGTAGTTGTAGTTATTGTAGTTGTAGTGGTGGTGTTGAGTTGGTTGTGAAGTATGTTTTGAAGTGAGATGGTGTGAGTGGTTGTTGTAGTGGTGGTGGCCAGTATGGTGTTACAGTGTGGTTCCTTCCTTCCCCTGACAGGCCGTGGCCACCCTAAAGACCGCCAACGGGCACCGTATGATGCTTAAGTTCCTGCAGTACGCCCAGTCCTCTCGCTGCTACACCTCCTCAGACTCCTCCGTCTCCTACGCTGCCGCCTCACTCATATTTGAGTAGACCTCGGCGGCCGCATGGGGACGGGGACCTGCCACCACGCCTGCCCCGCCCCAGGCCACCCTGGGGGCTGCACACCTGGGCTGGGCTCATCCCTCTGCGGGCGGTCACATGCTGAGGGCACGGCACTGCAGGTGTTCCCAGCGGCGTGCCATGGCAGTAGAGGCACCCTTCCCACCACCACTGTGTCTCCGGCCCCGCTGTTGTGGCCAACACATCACCGGCACCAGCCCCGCTACCTGTGGCCGGGGCCGGGGCCAAGGTGCCGTCCAGGGATGTGTCTTGCATTTCTGACGGCACCCTGGGCCTGTTGGAGGTGGCAGGACCCACAGTGCCAGTGCCGGTGCCACGTGAGTGCAGGGTGCAGGCCGGGCTACTCCTGTGTGGTGGTTTGGGGCTCCAGTACCAGGTGGGTGAATGTGGCCTCACCTCTACTCCACCCCTCACTCACTCACTCACTCCTCACTCCCTCCCCCCTCCCTCTCCCCCTCCCTTGGTCCTGAACCCCCTCACCCCTACTGTCACACCGCCGGGGGAGTGGTTCATTCCAATGGGCCTGAGGTGTGGCAGCAGCAGCAGCAGCAGCAGCAGGAAGGTGGTGTGGTGGGTGTGAGTGCAAGTGCAATGGTTCACCCGCCGGCCATCCACACTCACCTGACTGGATGGTGGTGTTTGTGTTGTGTTGTGTTCCTTGAATGGTAACACAATACTGTGACATTACTGGACTAACATGGTGTTGGTTTGGGTTATAACTTGGTCACGTGGAGTCAGGTAGTCTTGGTGACATTAAAAACAGTGGTGAGGCGACATCACTAGTGTGGGTGTGTAGTGACATCCACCGACAGACCAAAGGAAAGGTGTGTCACCCATCACTCACTCACTCACTCACCCATCACTCACTCACTCACTCACTCACTCACTCACCCTGGTGTGCACAGACTCAAAAGATGCATTGGGGTGTTGAGAGGAAGTTAAGGATAATGCATACAACCGTGCAGACCATACATACATACATACATACATACCCACACCTACTCACTACTAACTGGTTGTATAGAGTGGTATGCCTGCCACCTGTCCACCTCACACACTGCTAGGGACACATTGATGGTTGGGATGACAGAAACAACAACACAACACAACAGGTAGACACACAGGCACACTAGACACACAGGACATTATTGCACCTTACACACCCGAACAAACTATCAATTGCAAACAGTATTGTGCTTGTCCAGCCTGCTCCTCAAGTGTAGTGTTTGCATAAAGGCAACATTGGCACCATAACACTCACATGAAATCAAGCCTTTCTGCTCCCTTGGGCCCGGCTGGCTCTGTGGTGCAGTGGTCGCCTCGGAGCCTAAAGGTTGTGGGTTTGGTCCCGGGTCACGGCAGCTTCTTGGTGAGAGGTCAGCGCTCCCTCGTTAACCTTACCAGGACTAGACATAGATTCGGAAGATTATTTGATCACCTTTTTAATCTACCAGTGATAAAATATTTTTCTAACCCAACCCCAACACACCACACTCTTCCCTGCTACTGCTGCTGCTGCTGCTCGGCCTCCACTCCTTCAGGACACACCCC
>JAPQNM010000034.1:3610599-3620599 GCA_029783475.1 Metacarcinus magister
AAAAGTATTATTACTACTATTAATACTACTACTGCTAATACTACTACTACTACTACTACTACTACTACTACTACTACTACTACTACTACTACTATTGCTATGTTAGGTTACTCCAAGTTTTGTGCAGTTGTCAAGTTCTAACACAGCGAAGACTAGTGTGTGTATGTGTGTGTGTGTGTGTGTGTGTGTGTGTGTGTGTGTGTACGCGTGATATAGAGCCTAGAGACGCACACTGACCACCTCCATAACACTATAATGAGACGTAACAAGTGTAGACAGGTGATGATGATGCCAAGAATGTGTGATGAAATAATGTGATGATGATGATGATGATGAAAGTGAATTAATAAAGAGAAAGAGAGTTAGTGAAAGAAAGTGAGAGAAAGTGAACAAACATTTCTTTTTTATTCTTTTTTTCTTAACAATTAGTGGATAGTTAATTTTTATTTTATGCTATCAAAAAACCGAACAAGAGCAATAATAAAAATAATAATAATAAAAAAAGATCCACTTGTACTGTCGGTTCCCTAATGATCAAAAGAGTAATTATGAAAAGGTGAGGCCTAATTAGGGTGGCAGGTGTGTTAATGAGTTGGAGTCGTTAGTCGTATTAGTCATTAGGAAGTGACGGTTAACTAAATTGGTCGTACTTAACCAATGATAATGAAAGGAGATTATATTAGGATGAGAATTATATAGAATTAATGAAATATGATGAATGGAAATATGTAGAACTTTGAAAAAAAAAAAAATGTGACGAAAGATAATTTGGGTAAAAAAAAAATTCAAAAGTTGGAATTGTGATATAATGATTTAATTTTTTTTTATTATTATTTAGTTTTTTTGTGTGACGTTGAAATTAAGGGAAAGATATTTTTATTTATGTGTGTGTGTGTGTGTGTGTGTGTGTGTGTGTTTGGAAATTCACTCAAAACCAATTATAACTCCTACTTTTCTTTTCTTTTCTTTATTTCTTTGATTTATTTATTTATTTTGTTTATTATATTAGTGTGCACAGGTGACCTCCATTATCCTGAACACCTGATTGGACGGCTGTGTCGCTTAGCATCCTTTACCTTATTACAGGTTAATGAGTTGGAGGTAAAGGAACGACAAACCCTATTTCAAACCCACATTTAGGGGAAGTAAAAATGGTTAAAAGAATGTCAATGTTGTTTTGTCAGTGTTATATTGGCTGTGTGTATGTATGTGTATGTATGTGTGTGTGTGTGCGTGTGTGTGTGTGTACAGACTGATGCCCCTCCCCCCCCTTTTTGTAAGCAGTGATCATGTTAACAGAAGTGAATAAACCGAGAAAGTACATATTTGATTTTCCTGTCCTGTCATGAATGCACGAGACGAAACAATCATAAATATATTTTCTAGTATATATTTCTCACTGGAAAAAATATGGTATAAACTAACAACTCATGTGTTGTACAATTTCAACTACTGCCGTGTGTGCCAAATATCTTTTCTTATTTTTTCATCTACTTTTGTAAGGCGTTTAGGTAATATACATATATATATATACATATATATATATTTTACTGTTGTTTATAGAAAAAAAATTTATAAGTTGACAACCTGGTATAGTTTTATAAAATTTGACAAAATCACCATAATTTTCTTGCTACAGATGGCTGTAGGAAGGTATCTATATACTTGCTTGCCTTACACAGCAAACCAAAATGTTGTTTGCCAGAATGACAGTGTGTAATGCCTAACAGGTGTGTACACATCCTTATTAACACGCCCACCACAAGGCACACTACACACACCTGTACACCTGTGCCTACACGGCTGGATGGGCTGCCAGGCTTGGGGTTCAACAAGGTTACCTTATTACACAACTTGGATTCTCCTCCCAAGGTCTCCTCAGTATACAATATTCCTTGACGCATTGAAGTAAGGGAGACATCAACACTGAACACCGACCCCATCAGTTGATTAATGTCTATGGTAATAAATGCCTTCACACTATCATGGGGCATCGCTGGAATGACTATTGACTACGTCAATAAACATTTTTAAATAAAATTTGAAATTGACCTTTCTCAATTAAATATTTATTTATTAGTTATATTGGTCTTCGGAATGGAAACCAAATTGGTTATTTTAACTAAATCAATAATAATCTATTTGAATACTCTAGTATAACCTGCATAGTTTGCTAAACCATAAATATTAATGAAATCTGGAAGGCAGCGCAGCCTCGCCCTTCAGTTGTTTAGGTTTGTTATTGCGGGCAGCGGGGCGGCGTGTGTGTGTGTGTCGTGTTGGATCTTTATAACCTTATTGCGTGACCTTGTTGGCTGTGAGTGACGAGTGACTACCGTGGCACTACCCCCACCCCCCCTTGTATAGGAGCAGCACCCAGGTATGTGTGAGGGGGGCAGGAAGGGCAGGGAAGACGTGGTGATGCCTGCCACTGGTAAGGTAAATAAGGATGAACATTTGACTTGCCTCTGTAGTTGATATAGGATGAGTGTGTGTTTGTTGTACTCCGCAACTCCGTGTGAACCCATGAGGATGAAGGCTTAGTGGGAGTGTCTCTAATTACTGTTACTGAATTATTATCATTATCATCATTAGTAGTAGTAGTAGTAGTAGTATAAATCTGACCCGCATTGAGTGTGCTACCCCGCCCACCACCACTTCCCTCTTACCACTTAGCCTTGCCTTACTTCCACTAAATACAAAGCGAAAACCTTGTTATATATCAAGTGAATTAAACCCCAGAGTGTGTGTGGTATGCAGCCCCACACCCCAACCTTCCATACATACTAGTGGGGGGTAGGCGACACCATTAATAGTGGAGGGATATAAAGAAAACATTACCTATTAAGCGTAAGTAACCTAATATAAGAACATCAACAAGTTTCAACAGGTACCGCTAGGTGGCGGCCGTGCGTTGGCTGCTGGATCACGTATATATTAAACCAAAATTGAGATTATTATTATACACAGGAAAGCAATTATATATACTTAAAAAAATCGTCTGAAATACTTAAACGTTTTCTACATAAACGTTTGTTATATTTGATTCGTATTTATTTCATGAAAAATGTTTATTTCTAAGGTCAATCATAAAATCAAAAAATAGAATAAAGCAATAATAATGAAATTAAACCAATACAAACCATATAATAGAATATATAAAAATTATTCAAACAGAAAGTAAACCCTAAATAAGCCATATAAAAAAGAAAAACGGAAAAAACAATGACAAAATGAGAAAAAAAACACCGTAATTATTTGTTTACATCTGCCTCGTGTAGGTCATTAACTGGCCTCTTGCAGTCTCCTCAATTCTTATGTTCTTATGTTCTTATGTTCTTATGTTGATGCTGTTTGGTAGCTGAGTGGTAACAACACTAATATTCTCAATTGACGCTATGTAATAATTTCGAGTCCTGCGACGGGAAGGCAGAATTATGCCCAGAAAGGAAAATACCGCAGAGTAGAACAATAATCTTTTGTTGTTTTGTGTGGGCCCCTCAATGGTTGGGACCCTGGGCCATGGCGTACTTGGCGTATAGGTTAATCTGGCCCTGATGGTGGTGGTGGTGATGGTGGTGATGGTGGTGGTGGTGGTGGTGGTGACAGTGTAGCAGTCTCCCCAACACACCATAGAGAACGTGCGGTTAGCAGCTCTGGTGAGAATGTGTTGCTCCACCACATACTATTATAACTTTATTTTTTATTATATTTTTCAATATTCATTGTACTCTATATATATCTTTATTTATGTTTTTCTTTTATTATATTATTATATATTTTGTTGCGCTGCTGACCAGCGCACACCCATCAACTTGGCGCGCACTGTCCTCAGACAGTGCGCATACACTATTGTTCATGTTCGCTTTTAAAATATTTATTTTATATATACACTCTATATTTTGTCAATAAAATAACCTTAACTGGATCTGAGTTTTCTCATTACCCAGTGGACCAACTAGCTACAAACACTCACAAGCTCCCAATGCAACAATTGGTGACCCAAGAGTGAGCTATGGTCAAACAGTGACATACTGCCTGTGCTGAACAAAGAGCACATGTTCCTAGTGTGAAGGCCTGGGTCTTACAGATTCATTCGCTTTCACACTCCCAAGGCAAAAAGTCTCACCTCCATTATGGGGTTCGTGAGAATGAGCCGACGGACGGGAATATTCTACACACTTGTGTAGCTGTCACTTGTAAGGTTCCCCCTCCCACCCACCCTGGCACCTTCTGTGCCCCCTCAGACGCCTTCACTGCGTCTTCAGCGGCCTAATGCGCACGCATGCGCGGCCTCTACCCCCTCAGACGCCCTCACTGCGTCATCGGCACGGCCTTATGCCCTGCCCCCTCAGACGCCTTACTGCGTCCTCAGCGGCCTAATGCGCACGCATGCGCGGCCTTTACCCCCTCAGACGCCTTACTGCGTCTTCAGCCGCCTCACACGCACTCTACACCCTCTGACGCCTTCTCGCGTCATGTTCAACCCCTACCCCCCGCCTCGCGGCGTTAAAGTGATCTTCATCGCCACTCACCGCCCTGTGGATTATTCATCACCCTGTGGATTACTCATCGCCCTGTGGATTACTCTACTCGCCCGTGGATAGTACAGTACGGTGCAGACAACGCTCCAGCAGACGCCCTCTTCCACTGCCGTGTCGTCTTCTTACACTCCCAGGCATCATGGTCGCTCTATGCTGATGGAACTACAGATGCAAATCATCGCTTTTCATCAGCTTCACGACCCCTCACCCTGGCATCTGAGCTTCACGGCACATCTGGGGGGACTTCACCTGGACCGACACCTGCACCGACTGTCAAGCCTCCATGGTGATTCGGCACTTGACCTCGTCGGCCCCTCTGCCACACTGCCGGTTATCGCTACATCCTCTCGGCAACCGCCGCTACAGGACTCCCAGCTACCACCCGCAGTCGAACGGTCAATCACCAGCCTCCGCCCAACGCGAGAACTCTTCCCAGGCGAACAAGCATCCACAGGATGACATCATTCCTCCCTTCCTCGTCACTAGGGGGGGAGTATTGTAGCAGTCTCCCCAACACACCATAGAGAACGTGCGGTTAGCAGCTCTGGTGAGAATGTGTTGCTCCACCACATACTATTATAACTTTATTTTTTATTATATTTTTCAATATTCATTGTACTCTATATATATCTTTATTTATGTTTTTCTTTTATTATATTATTATATATTTTGTTGCGCTGCTGACCAGCGCACACCCATCAACTTGGCGCGCACTGTCCTCAGACAGTGCGCATACACTATTGTTCATGTTCGCTTTTAAAATATTTATTTTATATATACACTCTATATTTTGTCAATAAAATAACCTTAACTGGATCTGAGTTTTCTCATTACCCAGTGGACCAACTAGCTACAAACACTCACAAGCTCCCAATGCAACAACAGTACAGCCACAGTGCACCGTGTCCCCTCATCACCTTCCTTAACGTTAGTAACAAAACTTAAAAATTCAAAACAAGGAAAATAATACAAGAACGAGGTAATAAAGGTGATAAAAATAAAAATAATAACATGAAGGTACAAACATACGTACATACATACATGGCATATATTTTCTGTTTTATTCAGTGTAATAATGCAAAATCGAACATAAAGTGTATATAATAAGCACAAGTAAGAGGCCCGTGGAGGAAGGCAAGGGTAGTGGGGCCTTCCTTCCCCGCGGGTACATTATAAGTGAATATACGCGATACTTTGGTAACGTGTGTCCTGCGGCGTGTGTGTGTGTGTGTGTGTGTGTGTGTGTGTGTGTGTGTGTGTGTGTGTGTGTGTGTGTGTACTTGGAGGTGTGTATGTGTGTGTGTACGTGGTGTGGCGCCGCACTGACTTTATAGATATGGAACAGCAGCCGCCTTACGTGGCGCCGCCATAGAAGCGGGGCGGGGCGGGGCGAGGCGAGGCTGGACAGTCCGGGTTTTCCAGTAAGGGCGGTGCTCTAGGCAGCATCAGGGCCGGTATGCTTGACAGGGTCTGGGCTGGCGGGCTCCTCGGGCAGTGTGGGTCCCGCCCCGCGCCTCGCCTTGCCCAGCAGCCTTGTCTTCATGAAGCCCACTTGGGAGCGGTCGCCAACACGGGGGTCGTTGGAGGCGTTGCTCCCTAGCGTGACGCTGCTGCGGGTCCTGGTGAGGGGCCGCGGTGGTCCCCGCGTGGGCGGCTGCTGCTTCTCAAACATGGATATCCTGTCCTGCGCCGTGAAGAGCAGTGGTGTGAGCGGCCGCTTGTTGGGCGACGGCTGGAACTTATTCTTACGTTTGAGGCTTCCATCGGCATCCAGGTGTGTGGCGTCACCCACACCCGGCACGCTGATCATTGACTTCTGTCGCAGCAGCTTCGCCGAGCGTGGTAACGTGTGACTCTTGCCGCCCGCCGCCCACCCACCCATGCCCTCCTGGTGGCGTGCGGGTACGGACTCCCGAGGTGGGGCCTTCTGAAGGACGGGCCCTTGGCCGGCCTCAATTGCGGTCCGCGCGGGGCTGGCATCCTGACCGTGGCCAGCTGGGGCGTCACGCTCCCGAGAGGGGGACTTGGAGAAGGAAGTTTTTGATGGGGTTCGCTTGAGGGCGCCCCACGGGGTCTGGATTACCTTCTCACTGGAACAATTTTCCGATGATAGGCCTCTGAAGGGTGAGTGTGGGCGGCGGGGTGACGCGGCCTTGTCCTTGTTCTCTTCTGGTGCACATGGCATCGCGGAACGGTCGTGGGGCCGGCGGGAGGGTGAAGACGAGGGTGAGGGACGAGGTGAAGGGGAGAGGCGTGGTGAAGGTGAGGGTGAGGGGCGGGGGGGGCAGCCGTCCCGAGCCTCCCACTGATTCACACGGTCATGCAGGCAGGTGGAGGAGTTCTGCCGCGGTGGTGAAGGGGAACCAATTTCGAGGATCCACGCCACCAGCCTGCTGGGGGTGTCCTCGGGGCCCGCGGAGTCCTTTCGGGCAAGGATAGGGGAGGGCGGGGGCGTTAGGGAAGCTTTACTGTCATTGGCGGAGGAGGGTGTCGGAGAGGGTGTGGGGGCGAGGGCCGCTTTGTGGGTGGGAACGGGCGGTGGGGGTGATGAGAGGGCGGGTTTGTTGGCGTTTTCTGAGGGAGGTGATGGTGGAGGGGTGAGGGAGGGCGCACCTTTGTGTGGTGTGCGTGTGCGTGTGCGTGTGGGTGTGGAGTCACCCTTCGGGCTCGGTGGACACCTTGAGGCCCGGCACGGAGCGTAGAGTGCCGCTGGGACTCTTGAGCAGCGACGCCACCGGCACGTCCAACGAGTACTGATCCACCTCCTCGTCAGCCTCACCCCGCGGCGCAACGATCAGGTCTGGCCATGCCTGGGGCGCCGCCCCTCCGCCCGCCACCCTGGCTATCCGCTGCATCTGACTGGGACTGAGGGGCACGTCTCTGGAGGGTCGGCGGTGGACGGGGGCAGGGGAGCGGTCCCCGTCTGAGTGGGACAGCCTGTCTTCGCGGGGCACGTCCCTGGAGGGTCGTCGGCGGGGCTGCCTGTTGGGGGAGGCGTTCCTGGACCTTCGCTTTGTGTTGCCTTCCTCCTGCAGCAGCGCCGTCACCTCAGGCCGCCTTAGGTGTCCGGTGCCGCTTGTCGCCTCCACCATGCGTTGGTACTCCTCGTAGGCGCTGCGGTGGTCAACGTTGTGGATCTGCTTGATGATGGCCTCAGCCTCCTCGGAGTCCTGCAGCACACTGGAGTTGGGGGAGCGGGAGGACGAGGCACGCTTCTCAACCCGGTGACCGCCCTTCCCGCTGCCCTTCCCGCTGCCCTTCCTGCTACTCCTCCCGCCGCCCTTCCCGTCCTCCGTAGTTTCCAGCCGCTGCAGCTGCTTGAGTCTGGCCTCCAGGTGACGCGCCACCTGTGGGGTGGAGGCGGCCCCCTTGATCGGCCCCGTGAAGGTGTAATGGATGAACTCCTCGTCGGCCATCGTGCCCGCCTCGTCGTCGTCGTCCAGGTCGTCTGGGTTGAGGTCGTTTGGCGGCAAGGCAGCCATGGAGGTGAGTGAGGCGGCCGAGGATGCCTTGGTAACCTCCGTGGGCCGCGGTGCGTCGCCACACACCACCACGTAGGGTGAGTTAGGGTGGGCGTTCCAGCGAGACACAAACTCACGCAGCTGTGCCTTGCTACGTGCCAACTCACCCTCCCTCGCTGCCAGCCCATGACCCAACGGTGTACCATCAGTGTCATTACCAGGCAGTGCATCACCTGCTCGCCTCTTATCATGGGCTTCTATTCTTATCTTCTCCTCTTCCTCCTCCCTTTGCCTTCTTTCTTCTATGTCTATTTCCCTCTTCTCTGCTTCTTTCTTTTTCTTCTCTTCCACTTCCTTTCTCCTCTTTTCCTCTGCTTCTCTTCTTCTCTTCTCTTCGGCCTCTTTGCTTTTCTTCTCTTCCTCCTCCTTTCTTCTCTTCTCCTCCTCAGTCCTTCTCCTTACTTCCTCTTCCTCTTTTCTTCTCTTTTCAGCCTCTAGTTCCCTCCTTCTTATCTTCTCTTCCTCCTCTCTTTTTCTTCTCCTTTCTTCCTCTTTCCTCCTCCTTGCTTCTTCCTCCTCATTTCTCTTTCTTTTCTCTTCTTCCTTCATCCTTACCTCTTCCTCTTCTCTTCTTCTCCTCTTCTCTTCTTCCTCCTCTTTCTTTCTTCTCACTTCTTCCTCTGCTTTCTTCTTTTCCTCCTCCTCTTCCTCTCTTACCTTCCTGCGTCTCTCTTCTTCCTCTGCGATCTTCTTCTTCTTCTCTTCAATTTGTTTCTCCAGATTCTTCCTCTTCGCTTCCATTTCCTTCCTCTTCCTCTCCTCCTCCTCCTCCTCTTCTTCCCTTTTCTTCCTCAACATCTCCTTCTCTTCCTCCTCCTCCTCTCTCCTCCTCCTCCTCCTTACGCTGTACTTCTCCGTCTCCTCTTCTTTTATCTTAATCTCCTCAACTTTAATCACCGCCTCCTCCTCCTCCTCTTCCTCCTCCTCCTCTTCCTCTTCGTCGCTGGTTTCATCCTCAGAGGCGGAGGCGGAGGAGGGGAAGCGCCTCTGAAGGGGGTGGAAGTTGGGGGGAGGGGGGGCGCGGAGCCAGGGGTGACGAAGGCATTGTGCTGGGGTGGGGCGCATACTGGGAGAGAGAGAGAGAGAGAGAGAGAGAGAGAGAGAGAGAGAGAGAGAGAGAGAGAGAGAGAGAGAGAGAGAGAGAGAGAGGTTATTGTTATTGTTATTGATGTAGTACGTATATATTCATGGTTGTGATTCTATGTTTATGTTTGTACACACACTCACACTCACACTCACACTCACACTCTCTCTCTCTCTCTCTCTCTCTCTCTCTCTCTCTCTCTCTCTCTCTCCTACCTTTTGTCCAGCACCAATAAAGTCTGAATAAACTCCTTCGCCTCCTCTGACACACTCTCGAAGGCCTCGTCCTCGAAGTCGTACTTGTTGTGGGTGACGTTGGTCATCGTCTCCACGTAGTTGTGACCCATGAAGGGGGAGAGGCCGGACAACCTTAGGGGGGGGGAGGGGGGGAGGGTGTTAGGTTAGGTTTTGAAGGTGTAGTGTAAAGGAAGTGTGTGTGTGTGTCTGTGTGTGTGTGTGTGTGTGTCTGTTTGATTCTGTTAGTGTTTCTCTCTCTATCTTACTTCAAAAAATAACATACACCCACCCACCCACCCACACCCTACCCTACACCCATCCACACCCACCCCACACTCACAGCACATAGCAGATCACGCCCACGCTCCACATATCGGTGCCAAAACCAATGGGCTCAAAATTCACCACCTCGGGCGCCACAAACTCGGGGGTCCCAAACAGCACCTGCAGCTTCTTTCTAGGATCGTATTTCCTTGCCAACCCGAAGTCACAGATCTTCACCCTGTTGCCTTCTCTTGATAAGCAGAGGATGTTCTCAGGCTGGGAAGAACGAGGAGGAAAAAGAGGGTTATTTGTGGTGTGTAGTGGGTGGGTTCTCTCTCTCTCTCTTCTCTC
>JAPQNM010000034.1:3636354-3641354 GCA_029783475.1 Metacarcinus magister
CTCTTCCTCCCTTACCCCTTTAATGCTTCCCCTCTCTCTCTCTCTCTCTCTCTCTCTCTCTCTCTCTCTCTCTCTCTCTCTCTCTCTCTCTCTTCATAACACCTCTCTCCCTCTCCTTTTTATCACTGTCATTATATCTTCCTTTCTTTTTTTTCTCTTTTCTCTTCCTTCCTTTGTTTTGTCCTCTTCCTCTTCTTCTTCTTCTTCTTCTTCTTCTTCCTCTTCCTCTTCCTCTTCCTCCTCCCCCTCCTAGCATTCATTTTGTACTATTCATGATTTTTTTTTTTTCTTTTTTTCCTCTTTCCCTTCCCTTCTCCCTCCTTTCTTTTTCTTCCTTTCCTTTTTCTCTTCTTCCTTCCATCCATCCCTGCCTCTCTCCTTCCTTCCTTTCTCTCTCCCTTCCCTCCGTCTCTCCAACCTTCCATCCCTCCTTCCTACCTCTCTATCCTTCTATCCTTCCTTCACTCACCACTCCTTAACGTCCTCAGATTGTGGTAGAGGAGGGCCCGCGGACGAAGGAGGCGCCCCCGCCCCCCAAACCGCCGATGTCCACCCCGCCCCCCACCCTCATACACAACGACCTGGAAAGTCCTGTTCAGATCCTCACGACCATGACGGAAGAAAGACAGGTGTCCATCTTTGCCCAGCCCGGTATCCTAGCAGGTGGGTGGAGGAGGAGGAGGAGGAGGAGGAGGAGTAGTAGAAGTAGTAGTAGTAGTAGTAGTAATGATATAATTATTTTAGATTAGTTTTTAGTTTCTACTCTTTTTTATTATTATTATTTACTAGATAGGGTAGATGGTGGTACAGTGGTTAGCGTTCGGTCATGCAAACCTAGAGTCCCGGGTTTGAGTCCCGATAGATATCCGCTGTCCACTTTTCTTTGGTATTACCGCTGAGTGGCCAAAGATTACCCAAATGCTGCCATAACACTGTCCTCAACGGGATATGCAATGTTATATGCATTAAGGCAAGTAGCAGCAATAGCCTCTCTCGCTCTCAACATCAGAGAGAATCACTATAAAAAATCTAAAACCTGCGCTACTAACGGGCAGAGAGAGTGAGCCTATCAGCGCCACAGGTATAAGATGTCAACAAAAACATATAAATTCTGACTTCTATAAACTTTACGTAGTGTCAAAAGTTATTATCATTACTATAAATTATAATTCTAACCTTAATAAACTTTTCCAATCCTACCTGCCGGCCCCATTCCTTCCCCTACCTCCCATTCCTTCCCCTTATCCCCCATTCCACCCCCACACTCACCCATCCTTCCCTCCACAGCCTTCATCGGTGGTGCTGTGGTAGGACTGCTGTGTGCCATCCTGCTGGTGATGTTCATAGTGTACCGCATGAGGAAGAAGGATGAAGGTTCCTACCCCTTAGACGAACCCAAGCGGATGCCACTCACATCATCTTACTCACCCAACGACAAGGAAATCTATGCCTAAAATCATCACCCGTCCCGCCTCTACACCCGCCTCCACACCCGCCGCCTCCTCACACACACATGTCTCTCATATTTTTTCACATTTCCATCGTCTCCTCCTCCTCTTCCGTTCCTCCTCCTCCTCCTCCTCCTCCTCCTCCCCCGCCCCCCCCGTTCACATTCATGGTTACCCCCCCTGCACATCCCCCTCCCCCACACCCCCACTTTTTGGCTGGGGTGTGCGGGAGGTGCCTAACATCCTGTACTATGTAGGGGATGCATAGTGTATGGGGGAGTGTTAGAATTTTGTGTGCCCCCAATACCCCCATACCCCGCCCCCCATACCCATACACCCCCCACGCCCTCCCTCCCTCCCTCCCTCTCTCCCTCCAATGTACACATGCATACTCATACACACACACACTCACACATATGCATACACGTACATGCATATACTCACACATGTACGTACACACACACACACTCCCTACTTACACTCAATTACCTACCACTGTCCCTTACGCCCTGTATACACACACACACACACACACACACACACACACTTGTCAGAAAGAAGTAAAGGTCACAGTCTTCTTTTATCCTCCTCCTCCTCCTCCTCCTCCTCCTCCTCCTCTTCCAGAAAATAAATAAATTGTTACGACAACACGGAATCCAAGAATGAGTGTGTGCCTGGGGTGTCACGCGGTAGACAGGTGACACATGAGAGAGAGAGAGAGAGAGAGAGAGAGAGAGAGAGAGAGAGAGAGAGAGAGAGAGAGAGAGAGAGAGAGAGCTATATCCACCAGTTTCTTACCTCTATCTTGCTTACACTACCTCTCTCTCTCTCTCTCTCTCTCTCTCTCTCTCTCTCTCTCTCTCTGTGTGTTCCTCTGTGGGTGTCTGAAGCTCAACTCAAATAAAACAGGGTAAGGAGGGAGGGAAGGAAGGGAGGGTGAGTGCCAGTTAGGTTAGGTTAGGTTAGGTAGTGTCAGCAGTGTCAGCAGTGTAGTGTCAGGTGTACAGTGTCAGGTCACAACAAGCCTTGCCTTCGTCAGCACAAAGTCAGCACACCTTTGAAGCATGTGTCAGCTCACCTCAGAGGAACAGTCAGCATAACAGAGAGAGGAAATATGTGTGAGTGTCAGCATTTTATTATTATTTTTATTATTATTATTATCTGGGGTGCCTCATGTCTTTTTCTTGTTCTCTTTTCCTTTTTCTTTTCTTTTTATTATTATTATTTTTTTTTTTTGTTTCAGTAAAGATGATTAGATTGCATTAGGTTATCTCTCTCTCTCACTCTCTCTGTCTCTTGTCACTTTCTTAAACACACACACACACACACACACACACACACACACACACACACCCACACACACACACACACACACCCTCTCTAGGACATCTTGCATTCATTAAACAAGTTATTAATACCCAGTGCAATGATCAACTTTTTCAAACAATCATTTATTCCCTTTCATTAAGTAAACATTAAGAGAATATATGAATTGTTACAACATATAATTACAACCAGACAACACTTTCCTAATATGTGTTCACTGACAATTATATAAATGTTTAATTATGAATATTCCTCTTAGTATCGATTTTATTCATTATTTTCTGTTATTCTGAAGACTCTTATATAGCCAGTGTGACCGATCGACTGTCTATCTGTCTGTCTGTCTGCCTGCCTGTCTGTCTGTCTGCCTGTCTGCCTGCCTGCCTGTCTGTCTGTCTGTCTGTCTGGCGCTGACACCCTAGGTTAACACAGCGTTTTAATCTGTCCGTCAATTTAAGATAATATTCAGTTGATCTAAGAGTAATAAGTAAAGTTAAGGTAATTATTATATGTTTACAATTAATTAACACCAATTATTCATTCATATATATCTATTTTTTTTTCAATCTGGCAAAAGTGTTCCCATACATACATACATACATACATACATACATACATACACTGAATATACAAGGTTCGTATATATGTATAACCCCAAATATGCTGTTTTTGTTTTCTTCATTGAATTTATACATTTTGAAGGAAGGAAAAGGAGGAGGAGGAAGAGGAGGAGGAGGAGGAAGAGGAAGAGGAAGAGGAAGAGGAGGAGGAGGAGGAGTGTCTTTATATAAACAAACTAACCAATAACTATGTGAGTGAAAATATGACGTTACAAATGTTATCACTTTTTTTGGCGTTTAGTGTCTGTGAAAAAAAGTGAAGAGAGAAAAAAAAAAAAAAACTAAAACAGCTGAGCGTAGAATTATTATTTTTATATGTATTGTATATTTCAAATTGTATGTGTTATTCATTAAAGGTAAAGGAACCATTCTTTTAGGATAAATTCTTTCGGTTGTACTTTAATGAATAGAAAAAAAAAATTGTTATAAGACTTTTTCACTTAAAGCAGAAATTTGATTATTATTTCTAAGGGAGTCTTGTTAAGGTGATTCGCTTGTAATTAGGGAGTACACAGGTGCAATTAAGGGAAGGTAATTGAGGTGAGGGACACGTTAATTAAAGGTAAATTAATGATGATAATGATGATGATGATGATGATGGTGCTTGTGTCTTAAATAATTAGGAACAAACAAGGAACAAATAGACATGTTTTGTAAAGCTTGGAACACACACACACACACACACACACACACACACACACACACACACACCACCTCCTACAACTCTTCAATATTCATGATAGTCCATAGGAACACTATTAATAATGATGATAATAATGACTAATGATAATAATGATAATAATAATAACAATAACAATAATGATAATAATAATAATAATAATCTTTGTGACTTATTTTTGTAATTGAAATGTTGTGTAATGTCATGTTTTTTTCATTTTTTTTTATTATTATTAATTTTTTGTTTAATTCCTAACATTGTAACCTAATCACATCCCCTTTTGTAGAGTAGGAAAGGGGGGGGGGTGTTAAGGGGGGTAAAAGGGGGGGGTGAGGTGCAGGTCTGTCCCCCTCCCTCCTCACCTTTCTACCCCCCATCCCTCCCCCCCCACTAACACCCCCTCCCACACACACACACACACATCATTTAGAGGAGGAGGAGGGGGGGGGGTGACGACTTGCATTTATAACTGTCAGGGAAGAATGTGTGTGTGTGTGTGTGTGTGTGTGTGTGTGTGTGTGTGTGTGTGTGTGTGTGCGTGTGAAGACAATTACAATGATGCATAAAAAAAATATATATAGAAGAGAGTGATGTGAAAGTGTGTGTGTTTGTTTGTTTGTCATCTACACACACACACACACACACACACACACCAATTAATTCAACATATCTCGCCCCTCCAGCACCCCCCACTACCCCCCCCTCCTCACCCCCCCAACCCCCACACTTGTAAATGTTCCGAGAATCTCACAAACAACAACAACAACAACAACAATAATAATAATACAATAATAATACAATCAGTCCAGCGCATCTTTGTCTACTAATAAATTTTTTGTCGTCCAATCGCTCAAAAAAGAAGAAAAAAACCAACGAAATTCAAACTTTAACACGAGCTTCAAAACCAACCAACCGACTAAATAAAGC
>JAPQNM010000034.1:3643854-3651354 GCA_029783475.1 Metacarcinus magister
ACATTATGACACCACCCTAGGTCTCTACTACTATAGCTTATTAAAGTCATATATAGTAATGTATTATTATTATTATTATGGTAAGTGTTAGATGTACAGGAGTTGCCTTATGTAGGTCAACTGGCCTTTTGCAACCTCCTTATGTTCTTATGTTACATCAAATTATAGTACTGTATTTTTAGAAGTAATAACATTGTACATAAAGTTATATATAATAATAAGTTGGTGTATGCCACTCTCAAGGATGTATGAGCCTTGTGGAGTGATGGAAGTGTGTTGTGGAATGGTGAGGAGTGACAACAGTAAGTCAAGTGGAATGGATGCACAGATCACATTCAACTCCACACCAGAACGATGGACCAGTGGTAACAACTCCGCCTGTCACCTAGCAGGGCATGGGCTCGAACTCTGCTCAGGTCACTAAGGTTACAGGGAGTGGTTACTGTTCCCCTTGAGTATGGGGGTGAGTGTAAGATGAGAGGACTCATTCTTACCCATAGATCCGTCTCTATGACCTCTGACCTCTTTAAGGGAAGGTAATGGCTGACCATCACCAGTCCAACGCGTGATCTTCCAGGAAGGTGTTACTCAGATTGGTGTTCAAACAAGCTAACATTTGTTTGTTAACGTTCAAATAAAAATTAAATTAAGTATATTTTATTAGTAATATGATTAAATCTATTGAATTAAATGTTTTGTCTACCATTGATTAGCACAACACAATTTATTAGTATTACTTTATTAGTGTTCAGTGTTTCCTTTGACTCCCACACTGGCGCTAGACTCACACTTGTAAACAAACAACACAACCACGTGCAAGGCGAGCCAACAAACAACAAAGGAGTTCCACACCAGCAGCATTTTGGTAAGAAACACCTTCAGGTAAGTTTAATTGGTCACCTGAGGCCATGCATACGTTATTATAAGGTACAAGAAAGTTACAATTGCTGTGGGATCCTTCAGCAAAACATTTATCAAAACGCAGTGTTGTGTTTGGCAAAGTTAATAACAAAACATTCCCGTGTGTGTGTGTGTGTGTGTGTGTGTGTTAAAACGGCCTAGCTAAAACGAGTAACATGTTATTGAAAAATGTCAAGTGTGCCGCCACCTTCACACACTAACGCATTCAGGAAGGGTTGAGTGCGTCCACGGTGACCTGCACGCACTCCTTTATCACAGTGCACCGGAAGGCAAGGTTGAGGCAGGCTGCACCCTTGACCTGCAGTGTAGTGAGGGTGGGAAGCAGGCTGACACTGTACCCTTGACCTGCAGTGTGGTGAGGTACAGTGGTGCAGTGGTCGCCTGGTGGCCTAAAGGTTGTAGGGTTCGATCTTGGGTCACGGCTGCTGCTGGGTGAGAGGGGGCAGCACTCCCTCCTTCACCCTAGCAGGACTATATGGTCTACTCTATAGCTACCTAGTTAAAGAGTGTTATTTCATCCCTGCATCATATAAACAATTACAAATCAAACCAAATAAATGCAATGAAATATATCAAGTGAAAGAAAAATTTACAAAGCCATTCACAGTGTAAGATAAATATATGATACAGTATATTTAAAAACAAAACAAAACAGGATATAACGAACTTAACTCAATAATTTTATCGTTATGTCTTCGGCTACCTATTTTAAAGATATTATTTAATCACCTTTAATGAATTGGGTTAGAACACACACCTCACTAACCCGAGTGTAATCACCTTGTTAGAGTGTGACGTGGACGTAACGACCAGCCAGTTGACCTTGAACGAGGCACGTGATTGGACGCACCAGGCAACTATGTAAGGACTTGTTAGAGTTATGACAGACAGACAGACAGACAGCCAAACAGACAGACAGACAGACAAACAGACAAACAGACAGCCACACATTCACAGCTGGTGTAATACTTAAAAAAAATAGTAGTAATATATACCATACATGTACATAATTCTGATGTAGCTACGTGTTTAAGGAGTGGAGAGAAAATGTAACGGTAGAAGTGTGTGTGTGTGTGTGTGTGTGTGTGTGTATGATTCATTCACCACAGTCTTGAGGGTCACGCGCTGGACTTACAAAAATCGCCAGCCATTGTCTACCCCTCCCCAGATAGATCATAGAGGTCATTACACCTATATATAGCTTATTATAGGTAATTCTGTGACCTTTCCCACCACACACACACACACACACACACACACACACACACACACACACACACACACACACCATCACATCCACTTGCACAAGGAAAACACTAAAACTATTTGGTCATCAATGAAAACTTTGCTTACACCAAAAAACCTACGTATTATATATATTTTAATGGATAATATGTTTAATTTCAATATACCAATGGTCTTTTAGCGTAAACATGCGTCATAGATTAAATAAATGGAACGACGATCGGGGCACGAATCCGAGCCTGAAAGAGTGACAGTCGGAGTCTTTATCACTGAGCTACCGGGCAGTGATAAGAGGCGTGTGTTTCTTATCCTCGGGGCTGGGGGTGGGCGCGCTTTTTGTGACTGATAAGAGAACACAATACTCCCCTCAGGCATCCTTATAAGGGGAAAAAAACAAACAGATTACAAGCTTGTGTACTTATAGAGAATACAAAATAATATAGCTATAATCTCGCTATATATCTGTAAATGCGTCTGTTTAAGCATGGTGTTGAGGTGAGTGAATATAAATAAACACTTCACATTATATTAGAGAGTCCCATTAAGTTTAAAATACACATTATCACTGAGGGAAAGAGGCAATAATATTTAAATGAAAGCGGGTTGGATGTCGTTGGGTACACACACTCATCTGTCAATCCTTCCTCTCAGCCTTCGACAATTATTAAACACAAACACAATAATAAAACAATAAAAACACTATAAAAAATCACAGTACAAAAGACAACCATGAGATAATGAAAATATATATAGTAAATAAACCTTAAAATAATAAATAAACAGAAAGCGGTGATAGAGTCGCATATTAGGGGGGGAGCGCTCCGCCATGACGATCAGTATTCCGTCAAGGGTCGTGGCGGGAGGAGTGTTGCCGCCGCCTCTCCTCACCTTACCATGACGTGTGGATGGCTTGCAGAGTGCCGTGTGACTCCTACCACGTCCCCGCCGCCGCCATGAGCCTCGTCAGGAACATCAGTGAACTCCTTCCAGACGAGCCTATTAAGGACCAGTTTGAGAAGGAGATACACTTCAATAATACAGTTAGAGAATATATCGTAAGTGTTGTATTAATTGTATTGTATTTTGGGGAAGTTATTATTGTAGGATTTATTGAGAGGTTTTTGGGAATAATTATTGTGTTTTTATTTAGTTTAAGGAACCATTATTAGGTTATATTTTGGGTGTGGTCATAATTTATTTATATATATATTTTTTATTTATGTTTTGGTAACCATTATTGTGTTTATTATTATTATTATTGTTTTACCGTTATGTTGTGGGAAGCTAACTCTGTTTTATTACTATTTTGAGGCTCGTGTGTGTGTGTGTGTGTGTGTGTGTGTTGGAGGTGGTGGGCGTGTTTGTGTATGTATGTGTGTGTTTATGTGTGTGCGTGTGCTGGGTGGTGGGCGTGTTTGTGTATGTATGTGCGTGTGTGTGTGCTGGGTGGTGGTGGGCGTGTATGTATGTGTGTGTGTGTTTATGTGCGTAGAGGGTTGGCGGTGGGCGTGTGTGTATATATATATATGTATGTGCGTAGAGGATTGGCGGTGGGCGTGTGTGCGTATAATAATGAATGTGTGTGTCACTGGGTCACTAAGCAAAGGTCATGATTGGTTGTAAGGGTCACGTGACTTGTTAAGGTCAAAGGGGGCGTGGCCTAATGTGACCTTACTCACACTTACACAGTTAGATAGACAGACATACACACACACATAGACAGACATACATACATAGATAGATACATACATAAACAAATAAATAAACACAGATAGATAGATATTTTGACCTTAGTGTGTGTTTTTTTTTATTAATTTCTTTTCCTTCTTCTGTTAATTATTTTTATTTATTTATTTATTTATTTATTTATTTATTTATTTATTTTTGGTTTGTCTTAATTATTTCTTTTATTTTTTGGGTTCAATTTATATTTTCTTTTCATCTGTTTGTCGAATTTTTATATTTATTTTATTTATTTCTAAGTTAATTTATATATTTATTTATTTAATATTTATTTAATTTAATTTGGTTGTATTTCTGGCTCAATGTTTTTTTTTGATTATTTTTTTATCTATATATTTATTATTTTATATTCCTGAGATTGACTAAACATTTCTTTTAATTGTACATTGCTATATATATTTTTTATTACATATATTCCTGGTTTCATTAATTTAACTTTCATTTCTACATTGACATTCTATTGTTTTCATTTTATACAATTATATATATTTTTTCTCCGTAAGATTATTATTATTATTCATTCATTCATTTATTTATTCATTTTTCTTAACGATTGAATAATGAAAAAAATATATGATACCAAACACCTGGGATTTAGATTATGTAAACTAATTAATCTGCTTGCCACCTGTGTTTACCTGGCCATGCACAGATAAGATAGACTACAGGTGCCACAGGTAGACTACAGGTGCTTATACAGGTGCACTCATTAAAACAGACAGACAGACAGCCAGACAGATGTATTACGTAGCGACACACCTGTGAAATGACTCGGCCCCATTTCTACCTTTAATTAGGAGTCATCTTACCTTTCGGACAGGTGAAGGAGGCTGGCTAAAGGAGGTTTAAAAAAAGTATTAAATAAATGATCCGTTGAATGATCGCTACGGAGAGTATTTATATTAAGAGTGTGTGTGAATGAGGTGGTGGTGGTGGTGGTGGTGGTTACTCCAATACTCCCTTATTACCTACACCCACCTTCCTGCCCTAACACTACCCTCAACGGCACTGTAAAGTTATATACATACACCGAGGAGCTTCCGCGGGCACCATCAACCTCTCTACCAATAAGAAACGAGGCGGCATTTTCAATAATCTAACCTGCGCTACTAACGGGAGGAAGACGAACATTAAAATAAAAAATATATCTAGCCTACCGACGCATTAGGTTAAGGATATAAATAATAATAATAATAATAATAGTTTCAGTGCCAGTGTGTAGGTGTGTTGAGGGTGTGTTAGGGCCAGTGAGGGGAGGGGAGGGACTAGCAAGGTGGAGTGTGTTGTAGTAGGTGTGTGTGGGTGGTGGTGGTGGTGGTGGTGGTGCAGAAAATGTGTTGATAAATATTTGATAACACCACAGACATAATGGATGATGATAACACTGATGCATGAGAGAGAGAGAGAGAGGCGTTTTTTATTCATTGACTTACTTCCTTTGGTTACTTTGGGCTTCCACTGGCTCCAGGTCCCGCCTCAACCCCTCTTCCTGGACTTGAGGTGATGGTTGTTAGGGTGTTGTGATGGGTGTTAGGGTGTTGTGATGGGTGATAGGGTGTTGTGATGGGTGTTAGGGTGTTGTGATGGGAGTCAGGGTGTTGTGATGGTTGTTAGGGTGTTGTGATGGGAGTTAAGGCAGCCTGGTGTTGGAGGTTCATCTGGTATCCCACTGAGCCACTTGTCCAGTCTCCCCGTTGAAACACTCCACTGTGATGTTTGTTCTGGGACAGTTGAACAAGCGGGTACCATTGTGGGTGAACGTGTTATGCACCAGGGTACCCAGTCTTGGTGTTGTGCCCTGCGTTTCCTGTACATAAGTAACACTGTCGGCCTTTCCTGGGATGTGGGTTTACTATATACTAACCTAACATTTGGGGCTATTCAATTGATCGGAATAACTCACTAAATTGAATGAAACTATAGTGTATATTCAAGGCAGTGTTAGATTTTGAATGGGTTAGGTTAAGTTAGTCCACTGAATTGTAAGTTTTGATGTATGTATGTATGTACTAATCTGTAATGAGGTTGTAATAATAATAATAGTAATGATAATAATGGGATGTATATTTTTTTGACACTGCAACGAAATCTCTTCTTATCTGTGTGTAAAAAAAAAGTTTAATAATAATAAACAACATATTTTTCACTTGATGGATTAATATATAGAAATAATAATACAATTTGTCTAGGAGTTATAGTTTATACATAACTTATAATAATATACATAGTTGTAGTAGTAGTTTGAGTCTAGATAAACATCCTGTACTGCATCCCTTCTCTCTCTCTCTCTCTCTCTCTCTCTCTCTCTCTCTCTCTCTCTCTCTCTCTCTCTCTCTCTCTCTCTCTCTCCTCGTGGTTGGCCGGAACATACAGCCTCACAGAACACACTTGAGCACCTGTCTTGAGTGTCACCGTGTGGAGTGTTAAGTCACCTGAGTGTTACCGTGTAGAAGTTTACAAGTACAAGTGTTATATACCTAGTTCTCGGGTGTGCCTGTGGTGCAGTGGTTAGCATGTCTCACTATGAATCCGCTGGCCCGAGTTCAATCCCGGACGAGTACAGTCGGCACACAGTTCACCCGGCTGTTCATCCTCACAAATGGGTTGGTGGATAAATGGGTACCCAGTGTAACCTGGGGAAGGTAAACTGTGCAAACTTGGATGTCACAGTGACCCTGTGTAACGGGGTAACGGATTGATTTCCACCACAGGCTCAAATGCCAATGTGACGGGAGATGAACGAACACACACACACACACACACACACACAGCGTTAGCATGTGAACACACTTTACTTTAACATCAGGTAACTAGGTACTCAGAAACATTGTTGCTCACTCACTACACTGTGACACTTGCTGTTTGTGTAAGTAAGGGAAATTATAATGAAATGACACACAAAATCACAAGAATGAAATTGAAATGCTAATGTGATTTTTTTAAACTTATGAAACACTAAGATAGTAAGTTGAATTGTAGTTTTGATGTGAGTCTCAGTTGGTCAATGAAAAGTTGTTCATTAACAAATGTTTGAGGCCTTCAAAAATATAAATAGTTTGTTTTTTAACTTGTAAAAAGAGAAAAATACATGAATCAAGAAATAGTTATTGAAAATACAACCAGAATGCAATGGTCAACTAACAAGAGAAGAATGAAATGAAAAACAGTGAAATAATGCAAAGTAAACCAATACAAATGTATTTACTAACACAATAAAAATAAAAATAAATGCAAAGTTAAGCCTCAACTTACTTTACAAACATAATTTAGAGAGGCAGAAAAAATTTTACCAAACAAAGAAAAATGTATGAAGGCTATGAGTGGAGGAGGAGGAGGTGGTGGTGCATGAACACACACACATACACACACACGCACACACCTATTTTCCCGTGAGGTGAGGTGAGCAGAGCAGAGCAAGGGTTACAACATTTAACACCACCAACACACTCTGTCTTCACCCTCCTTGGGATTCCTACCGGGAGTCATTACACCAGCGGGCACTGACCTGGCTCTACATTATTGACTAAGATGGAACAATGATTAGTGGCACGGAATATTATGCTGCCGTGTTTGTTGATGTTGGTGTGTGAT
>JAPQNM010000034.1:3661354-3741354 GCA_029783475.1 Metacarcinus magister
TCTTTCTTCCTCCCTACCTTTCCTCCTCCTCCCTTCCTATCTCCCTCTCTTATCTTCTCTTCCTTCCTTCCTTCCTTCCTTCCTTCCTTCCTCTCTCTCTCTCTCTTCCCTTCCTTTTTTTCTGCATTTCTTGACATTCTATTGTATTTTTTTTTATTTATCTCTCTCTCTCTCTCTCTCTCTCTCTCTCTCTCTCTCTCTCTCTCTCTCTCTCTCTCTCTCTCTCTCTCTCTCTCTCTCTCTCTCTCTCTCTCTCTGACCCTGGCATTCCGACTCGTCCTTCCTTCCCTCCCTCCCTCCCTCCCTCCTCCCCCCTTCTCCCCTTCCTTCTCCCCTTACCTCCCTTACCCTACCTTCCCCTTCCTCTATATACCACATCTCTCTCCTTTAACTATCTCTCTCTCTCTCTCTCTCTCTCTCTCTCTCTCTCTCTCTCTCTCTCTCTCTCTCTCTCTCTCTCTCTCTCTCTCTCTCTCTCGCTCGCTCTCCTTTCCTATCTATCCCTTCTCTTCCTTTTCCTTCCCTTCTCTTCTTCCCTTCCTTCTTCCCTTTTTTCATTCCATCCCTTCCTTCTTTCTTTCTTCTTCCTTCATTCACCTAATCCTCATTGTTGGTGTCACTCTCCTCCTCCTCCTCCTCCTCCTCCTCCTCCTCTTCTTCTTCTTCTTCTATTAGTCATGGAAATAATGATGACATATAATGAATAATAATGAAATACATACATTATCACCATCACCATCACCCTTACCACCTCCTCCTCCTGCTCCTCAACATTACTATCCTCCTCCATTCCTTTTTTCTCTCCATTCCTTCCTTCCCTTCATCTCACCAACCCCCACTTTTTTTTTCTTCTTATTTTTTTAATTTTTGCTGCCACCACCTCTTTTTTTTCCCATTTTTTTTATACCACCTCTTTTTCCACATTTTTATTACCACGTTATTTATTTATTTATTTACTATACATATTTTTTCTAACTTCCCCCTCCTCGTGCCCTCCTCTTAGGGTCTGCGTGCCCGCGTGGTGGAGACGGTGGTGGTGCTGGTGCTGCTAGTGGTGTTGGTGCTGGGCGTGGCAGTCATTCTATCACTACTACTCGGCTACTACCAGGAGGAGAGCCTTGTGCAGATGATAGGTGAGTGTTGAAGGGGGGGGGGAGGGTGTGTGTGTGTGTGGGTGTGTGTGGGAGAGGGTGTGGTGTGGGTGTGTGTGTGTGTGTTTGAAGGGGGGAGAGTGTGTGTGTGTGTGTGTTAGTAAGTATTTATTACTATACATATTTACAACATTATAATAGTGTAATTTGATAGCTAGTGTGTGTGTGTGTGTGTGTGTGTGTGTGTGTGTGTGTGTGTGTGTGTGTGTGTGTGTGTGTGTGTGTGTGTGTGTGTGTGTGTGTGTGTGTGTGTGTGTTTTTCCAACTTTTTGTGTATTTATTTTTTTATATTTGCTGTTTTTACTCCTATTGTCTTTTTCTTCTTTCTCTTCCTCCTCTTTTTCTTCTACTTCTTCCTCCTCCTCCTCCTCCTCCTCCTTGTCCTCGTCCTCGTCCTCGTCCTCCTCGTCCTCCTCCTCCTCCTCCTCCTCCTCCTCCTCCTCCTCTTCCTCTTCCTCAGTGTTCCATTTCCTTCCCGATATTGGTAAGGTGACATCCAGTGTGTGTGTGTGTGTGTGTGTGTGTGTGTGTGTGTGTGTGTGTGTGTGTGTGTGTGTGTGTGTGTGTGTGTGTGTGTGTGTGTGTGTGTGGAGGAAATAAGATAAACTACTTTCGTTATTTTTTTTTTCTTTATCTATTATTTTTATGAAGATTACCTTGATATAGAGCTGCGTTTCAACTCTCTCTCTCTCTCTCTCTCTCTCTCTCTCTCTCTCTCTCTCTCTCTCTCTCTCTCTCTCTCTCTCTCTCTCTCACTCTCTCTCTATCTATCTATATCTATATCAGCAGTATAGCCAATCATTATGTTGTGGTGGGCGGCAGGGGGCTGGGCATGGGGTGGTGAGGGCGTCATGGGCGTGGTGTGGGCGGAAGGTACGCATACCCACGAAGCCACGCCCTTGCCTCCTGGTGGGGAAGGGTCGCGCCCCTGGGAAGGAGGTGCAGTGATAGGAGTCGTGGGCGGTGAGGTTACGGCGTATTAGGGGCCACAGCAGCATCTGAAGGGAAGAGAAGGGGCGGTGAGGGGATGTTGAGGTGGAGGGAAGGGAAGTAGAGGAGGAATGAGGGGAAAAAAGAGTGGAGGGGGAGAGGAGAGAGTGAGGGAAGGGGTATAGAGGAGGAGGGAAAAAGGGAGGGAGGAAGGGGTGGGTGTAGAGAAGGGAGTGAAGGGGAGGGAGGGAGTGAGGGAGGAAAGAAGGGAAGGAGTGAGGGAGGAAGGAAGGAAGGAGGAGGAGGAGAGCTGTGGAAAGGAGTTGACACACACACACACACACACACACACACACACACACACACACACACAGACACAGACACAGACATCATTTATCAAGCATTGCAAAGTCATCAAAATAATAATAATAATCAGGTGCTAGACTCATGTACGTATGTATATATGTATGTATGTATGTATATGTACGTATGTGTATATACCCCCTCACACCCATCCACACATACATACATTATTATTATTACATTACATACACAAATACATACATACTACATTATACATACATACATTATTATTACATACATACATAATTATTACATACATACATACATACATACACTCCCTACACACACACACACATCTATACCCACATTGATATAGAGTTGGTCGACAGAGAGCGGGGCACGGCTCTGACACCACCTAAACAGCTGAGTTCTTAGTGTAGGAAGTGCCTCGGAGTGCCAGCCCCCACACCCCCCCCACATCCCCGCCATCACTGCCTGGTTGTGGTGGGGGCTGTCTCGCATCACGTGGTAACACTAATGGGGGGGGGAGGGAGGAGTGGGTAGTGGGGTTTAAATTGGAGGGAAAAGGGGGAGAAATTGGTATTATTGTTGTTATTATTATTATTATTTCATTACTACTACTACTATCTCATTTATACAACCCCATCACCTCCCTTCACCCACTCCCATCACCCACCTTCCCTGATGCTAGCCACGCCCGCACCGCCCCCACCTCACGCTGCAGCAGAGGGGCATCAGTGTCCCTCACCATGTACAGCGTCACCAAGGGGTCACCAAGCACGGCCGCACGCCACACTGACCCCACGGATCCACGCACGTCACCCACGCCTGCACACACACACACGCAACACACACGCACGCAATACTATTATCATCACCACCATTAACACCAATAGTAACACTCAACACCATTAATGATACTAGTAATAGAAGTAAAAGAGGAAATATAGAATAGAAGGTAAAGAAGGAAGGAAGGAAGGAAGGAAGGAAGGAAGGAAGGGAGGAAGGAAGGAAGATGAAACAGATATATAAACTGAAAACATAAGATACAAGAGAGGAATAATAAGATAATTAATAAAATACAAGATAAAGAATGAAGGCAGGGAGAAAGTAAGATTAAAAAAAAAATAGTGTAATAAGATAATAATAATAAAAAAAAATAAATAAAAAAAAAAAAATCACTTACCGCCAGTCAGATTCGAGGCGTGACACAAATCCAGATGTTGGTATTGACACACTAACCCACACGCCCACGCCCTTGGTGCCTGCTGGGTCAGGTTGAGGTCATGGTACACCCGCATGGTCCACCCAGGGTAGGCCGCTCTCACCTGACCTGCCAACACCTGCAGGCCGCTGTGGTAGGGGCTGGGGAAGGCTCCGAACAGGCTGTAACTTACTACCTGAGGAGGGAAGGGAAGGTGGTTAGGTAGTAGTGGTGGTGGTGTCTCTTCCTCCTCCTCCTCCTCCTCCTCCTCCTCCTCCTCCTCCTCCTCCTCCTCCTCCTCCTCCTCCTCCTCCTCCTTCTTCCGGTGCATGAGGGAGGAGTCGTGATGTGTCTTTGTTATATAGATAGTCACGAGGAGGAGGAGGAGGAGGAGGAGGAGGAAGAAGAAGAGGAGGAGGATGGAGGCTTGAGTGCACGAACGTTAATCAGTGTTTTAAGAGCGTCACTGATTATGTCACGTGCACGCATACACACACACACACACACACACACACACACACACACACACACACACACACACACACACACACACACACACACACCTTGACCTGGAGAACAGCGTGACAAAGAGGAGGAGGAAGAGAAGAGGAAGAAGAGCAGGAAATCAGAGTAAAGAGACAGCAGTAACAGTAGTAAAGTTGACAGTCAAAGGAAAGCAGCACAGCAGATGGCAGTAGGAATGCATGACAAGCAGGAACACACACACACACACACACACACACACACACACACACACACACACACACACACACACACACACACACACACACTCACCCTCTGCCTGCCGCCCCTCACCGTTGCCCAATCACTGCACGTGGAGTCTCCTAGCACCTCCTTCACCCTCTCCACCACCTCCTTCACCCCTCCTTCAGGACACCGGGGCAACGCTACCCTCACACTACGTTCACAAGGGCATGGGGCCAAGGGCAGGGTCACCTCGCACCACTCCACCCCTGCCTCCTCCTCCCCCCTCACCCCCCCACCTCTTCCTTCGTTCCCGTCACCGCCGTCACTAGTGTTATAATGTGTCTGACCTTCCTGTCTACCTAAGGGTGTGTCTTGGTTACTGTTGTTGTTGTTGTGGTGAGGGGCGGGGGGTGGGGGTGGTCGTGGCTGCGGGCGTAGTTGTGTGGGCGTGAGGAGGAGGTGGAGCACGAGGAGGACTGTTAAGGCAAGGGTGAGGTAGTATGGTAGAGGGTGACGCAGCGCCGGGGGCATGGTGTGTGTGTGTGTGTGTGTGTGTGTGTGTGTGTGTGTGTAAGGGGGTGTGCACAGGGGTTGGCTTGAGGGTGTACGTTATTCTATGTGCGTTGCTGGTGACACCTCAAAGAAGACTGACTGACTCAATGTGTGTGTGTGTGTGTGTGTGTGTGTGTGTGTGTGTGTGTGTGTGTGTGTGTGTGTGGTTGAGAGGTAAGGTAACGCCAGGTATTGTAACAGGTTGATGGGGAGGGGGGAGGGGGTGAAAGGGAGGGGGTGTGAGGGGTGAAAGGGAGGGGAGGGGTGAGGAGGGGGGGTGATGATGAGTCGTGACTGCAGTTTTAGTGACTTGGGGGAGGGGGGTCTGAGGTTTAGAGAGAGAGAGAGAGGGGGAGAAAGAGGGGGGTGGGGGGTGTCTACTGCACATGTACCGTTAGTGTAATCTCCCCTTTCTTCTCCCTTACTTCCCCATCACCTTCCCCCTCCCCTCCCCTTCCCTTCCTTTCGTTACCTTTCCTCCCCTTCCCCCTCATCATTTCTTTACCCCCTTCCCCTTTCCTCCCCTTCCCCCTTACCTTCCCCTCATTTCATTTTTTTCCTATATCATTAACCGTTGGCGCCAGTAGGTATATAGAGGCACAGATGGACTTGCCTCTGCCCGTTATTTGTCGTAGGTTTTTAGATTTTTTATAGTGACGCCTCAAAAGTTTACGTTCTCGCTTGAATATGTTGAGAACGTGTGAGGCTTATTGCTGCTACAGCCTCAGATGCATATTAACGTTGTAAGTCCCGTCTGAGGACAGTATGGCAGCAATTTGGGTAGTGTTTGGCCACGGTGGTGATACAGGTTACAGGTGTTATATGTAGTGTGTCAAATTTTTTTTTTTGCCATGAAACAGTGTGTGTGTGTGTGTGTGTGTGTGTGTGGTGTGTGTGTGTGTGTGTGTGTGTGTGTGTGTGTGTGTGTGTATGCAAATAGTGCTGTTAATGTATGTGGTTTGTGTGATTTACTACTACTCCTACTCCTACTACTACTACTCCTACTACTACTACTACTACTACTACTACTACTACTACTACTACAATAATAATAATAATAATAATCGTTCCAACAGATGTGTGGGGCAGCTTTTACCTCCCGTTCCTGTACTCCCTCATATCCTGCCTCGGTGTGCTCCTGCTGCTATGTGAGTATTCAGGAGAGAGAGAGAGAGAGAGAGAGAGAGAGAGAGAGAGAGAGAGAGAGAGAGAGAGAGAGAGAGAGAGAGAGAGAGAGAGCATTAGTGTTATTAAAGTTCTGTTGTAGTGCCTTGCCTAATAGAAGGTTTAGGTGCGTGTGTGTGTGTACGTGTGTGTGTGTGTGTACGTGCGTGTGCGTGTGTGTGCTATCTATCATCTTTAGTCCTGCCCTATACAGCCTTCAGTAGTGTAAGTTGAAGGTCACGCACTGCCTCACCCTCACACACACACACACACACACACACACACACACACACACACACACACACACACACACACACACACACACACACACACACACACTCACTCCTTCACCTAAACTTCATTCATTTATATTATTGCAATGTCAAAGATCTGTAAACTTTTATTCCTATAACTTTTTATACATATATATTTTTTATACTTTTCACGTTTTTTTCATATTTTTTTCTATTTATATATATTTTTTTTCATATATTTTGTATCTATCTATATATTTTTTTTATTTTTCTTGGTTTTTTGGTAATTAAAATTTTTAGTATGTTCTGTATTTTTTATTTATTTATTTTTTCACACTACGTATTATGATATAGTACAACAATCTATTTAATTAACCTTACACACACCCCTGTCCTTCCAGTATGCACACCTGTCGGGCTTGCACACCTGTTCACTGCAATGGGTCGGCTGGTGGTCAAGCCTGGGTTCTTACGTGACCTTGCCGAGGAGCACCAAGCGGCCGTCTTACTGGAGGACGCCCTTGCCCGCCGTCTTGCCCGCCCCTCCATGCCCCACGCACAGCCCCTCACACGCTCCCTGGCCGCCGCGCCTTCCCCTGAGGAGGTCCTGCAGCAGTACCGTGACGCAAAGATCAGCCGCATCACACTAGGTAGGAAGGGGTGAGGGTGTTAGGTTAGGTTAGGGAAGGGAAGCTGGTCTGTGTGTGGGTTGTCTACTGCATTCTGTCCTCCCTCTCACCCCCACTCCACCTTACAGAGAAGCGTCGTCGTGCCGGAGTGTTCCAGCGCACCCTGGCCTACCCTCTGGCCCTGCTGGTGCTGCTGGCGCTGACGGGCACGGCGGTGTTCATCGTGGTACTCAACACACTGCAGCTGTTGGTGGGCATCAAGGCACTGCCCCTCGCATCAGCACCTGCCATACTAGGGGAGGCGCAGCAGGGCAAGGTGTGTGTGTGTGTGTGTGTGTTTGTGTTTCCTTAGTATAGAAAGAGTTATGCTTGTACTGTCTAGTCTCTATATCCGCTACTATCCAATTTGATGAAGTTCTTGAATATTTATACCATAGATTACTTGTGTGTGTGTGTGTGTGTGTGTGTGTGTGTGTGTGTGTGTGATGTAACCCATGACCCTTGCCCCTTGGTGGTGTACAGAGGATTGTGCTGCTGTCCATGCTGGGTCCCGTGGGGGCAGTGCTGGAGGTGGTGCTGATCCTCTACCTCATCGCCGCCTCCCTGCTGGGCTGCTACTCCCTCCCGGTGGTGTCACGCATCCGCCCTCGCCGCGGTGACACTCCCATGGTGCACGTCATTGGAAACTGTGCCATTGTGCTTATACTATCCAGTGCCCTCCCCCTGCTGGCACGGACCCTGGGTGAGTGCTGGGGGAGAGGAGATGCTGGGGTGGCGTGTAGGGGGAGGAAAAGGGTTTGAGGGTGTGGGAGTGTTGTAGGGAGGTTGTGGGTGTGTTCTGAATGTTGTGTAGGCAAGGAGAGAGTGTGTTTGAGGTTAAGTGTGTTGGATTAAGGGAAGGAGAATGTAGTCCAAGCAAGGTGTGGGTGTGTTTTGAATGTTGTGTGGGCAAGGAGGGAGGTGTGTGTTTGAGGTCAAGTGTGTGTGTTAGGACAAGTACTTAACCTAACACATAAACAGTATCTATGAGTGTGTGTGTGAGTGTGTTGAGTGTTGGAAAAGATACGTACCAAGTCATGTTTCTATCCGTCCTCACCCTGTATTGTTGTTTCCTCCTTCCCCTTCCCCAGGCATCACTAACTTTGACCTGCTGGGTGACTTTGGGAAGATCAGTTGGCTGGGCAGTTTCTGGATAGTGCTCGGCTACAATGCTCTCTTTGCCTCCGCTGCCGCTTGGTGCCTTGTTAAAAAGTTCACGGCCACCATCAGGCACGAGATATATATGAGGTAAGAGCAGGAACACAACTTTGGATTCTCTCTCTCACAAATTATCGTTGAAATGAATCTGTTTTCGTTTAATTGTGCGTTTAGTTACCATGTTTACTCTTTGTTCAGGTTCAAGCTTTTGGCGATGACTGTGGTGAAGAGGGAGACGTTCAGACTCCCAGCGCAGGTCATGAACGGAACTATCATGAACACTACCAACATCAAGGAGGAGTAGCACGAGGAGGAGGGTTCACTTACCTGTCTCCTCGCCCACCTCTAACCAGCACAACCTACAAGAGTGAGGGAGGAAGTGAGGCGAGCAGGAATAGTCTCATTAATAGTGAGACGAACATTTTATTCCCTGGTGAGGTTGTGGAGGTGGTGACAAGAGGATATGTTCACCCACACCACATGGTAGTTCTATTATTTATTTATTGTGATATGTGCATTCCTCCTGTTTGCTCTTCCGCCCCGAGGCTGGAGTCAAGAGTGTGCCGTCTCTCTCTAGTGTGCCGTTTGGGGTGAACACTTCCACCTCTCACCACCTCCTGGACTTGTGGAGTGATGACCATACATTAGTTACGTCCACTCCTTCACTCCCACCAAGTGTTGCCGCCAAGAACTCACTCCAGCTTACATCTGATCCCCTCGTCAAGCTTAATGAGAGTGGAGTCAATATGCATTACCCTGTCTGTGTTGTGTGGTGTTGGTGCAGCCGTGTTCTGCCCGCGGAGGCTTGGCTGTGCATGTTCTGTTACTTCTTGAACATTGCTGATCTCTAGGGTGGAGTCATGCAGAGTGAATTTGAGTTTTTTTTTTGTCTGTGTGCTTGTGTAGTTACCAGACCAGTGAAAACATACATACACACACACACACACACACACACTATATATATCCCAGGCAGCTGTATATATATAAGTGATAAGAATATAGGGAAGCTTTGGGGTTCTTCCGTAGCCATTGGAAAATTGAGTCAAGGAACTGAATTGCCAATCAAATGTAATTAGTCTGGTTCTCGTGTCAAGTGGAAAGGAAATTTTTGAGATTGTGAGGATATTGTGTGCATTCCTGTATCTAATTATAAGGTGTTGAAGTAAAGGAGTGAATATCCAGTTGACAGAATGATATAATTAATTAAACACACACACACACACACATACATCAGTCTCTCAGCCAAAGACTTCCTTGTGAGCCTCTGTCGTAAATGTTTCCAGTTCTCCGTTGCAAGTGTCCCTTCCCTTCCCTTCCTCGCATTACCTGTGTATCTTTGCTCAAAGTTGTACAAGGTTGGTGTGTGCTTCTCAGACCAGTGGTGAGCGTGGGGGGTGCATCAAGTGCTGCCCCGCTACGGTGATGCTGGAGTGGGTGGAACTTTGAATGCCACCAAGTGTACTAAAGACTGTGGAGTGTATGTGTGTAGATAGTGTATATAGATGTAAGTTGAGAAGTTATAATAGGCAGAAGGTGTGTGGTCATATAATTGTGTGTTGGTGTGAGCCAAGGTCGATGAAACACCAAACCTAGGAAGTGTGAAGTGTGAGGAAGGTCAGCTGTGTGGTGCAGGTTCCATCCTTCCTCACTAGAGTGGCAGAGGTGATGGTTGTTGTGTCGACGTTTTTCATCTTGTTATTGGTATGTGTCTGAAAGGTGACACTCCACCACTCCAACAACCTTCATGCCATGGTGATCAGTAACAGGCAGTCATTCAGCTTCTCACTGAAGGTGTGTACATTGTTTGCAGTGATGAGCACAATACTTTGTTGATATATCTGCCAGTGTTCCTGTGGTGGAGTGAGGTGAGGTGAGGAGCAACACAAGTGGTCTGTCTCTGCTGGTGTTCTAGGTTAAGGATGTATTACAATAACTTTACTTTTATACTTTTATTCATAATTTGTTTGTGGAGAAATCTTCTGTTCTTATCACCAAAGTGTTATAATGCATTAGGATTAGTTATGATTGGTGGCGGCAGCAGGTGTGTACAGCACTGCACTGCACTGTACTGCTGCAGTGAAGCATTGCTCTGGGATGCTGGACAACACTGGCGTTCTCTTACATTGAAATCAAATTGTGATACAGTGACTTGGAGGGACCACTCGGTATGGGTCACCTTCCCAGAATTTCCATACCTCTGTGTTATTTAAGATTTTGATACATAGTTCAGCGTTTATTATTAGTATGTACTTAAAACATGTAGATGATTTTCACCATCATTTTGTCAAGTGGCAGTTGTACTATTTTTGGTCATCAAGTCTAGTGGAGCCAATCTGTGGTGGTCCAGCCTGGCAGGATGTCACCCTGGGATGGCCTGGCCTGGCTAGCCAGCCTTGCTCACACGTGTTTACTGTGCTAACTCAGGTTCATGATCATGATGTCAAAGTTAAGTTATAAGTGTGTGAGGCTGAGGCGTGTGTACAGTGTGACAAGAGTCAGCTGGGCCACCACAGCATCCAGGGATGTGAACACCCCTGGCCAGTGTTCTGAAAGTGTTATTCTGGGAAGAACTAAGTGTTAGTTGTGGTTAAGCAAAAGGTATCTTTACAGGTATGATACACAACAAGGATTGAACTGGTGTCTGAAGTAACTCACAGTAGACACCCGCATGTGTGTTATGCATGAAGGAGTGAGTTAATGGGAGTAAAGTAAGTGCCAGACATCAAAGGTCATGTGGCGTTATGTTAAGCTGAAAGGTCGATGGCAGAGGATAGAGATAACAGTAAGGCAAAATATAGGGATGTAAAGAATTGTTAGTTATAGTGAATGAGTCGAAGAGTATTCAAGTAAAAGGGATCGTATAATGTAAGTTAGTGTATCAGACTTGAAATATTTTTTGGAAAAATGATGTGGTAATGAGTAGGAGTACTGGGATTATTAGAGGTGCAGGGATGAGAAGTATGAGGTGTGGAAGTAAGGACAGGATGTGGGCAGGATGGATCTTGGAGAGAGGAATCGTATAACAGATTCATGAGAGAATCCAGGAGGTAAAGCATAGTAATTTTTGTGGTAGTTCTTGACTATGCTTTCCCCTTGAATTGTTTCGTGAATCCCTGTTATATGCTTCTTCTCTCTAAGATGCATCCTTCCCACATACTGCCATCATGTGTTGAAAAACGGTGTCTAGAAATCACAGTGTGTGTGTTTGCATTGTGACCCAGTTACGCATGCATTTTTAGTCATCACAATTAGTGTACAGTTTTAGTCCATCATCATTAAGCATACATATGTAAGGTTACACCTAGATCTACTGTAAGAGTTTGTACAACGTGAACTCATTCCATGCATGCACAGCCCACACCCACATGGTTGAGTGCTCCCAGTGCCAAAATACTTGATTTAACTTCACATTGTTGGTGTCCTCTCCTGTACATGTAGCTTGTTGGATCCACAACAAGCCTACACTTGTGAGGTTCTGTGGAAACAAAGAACGCTCAAGCAATGCTAGTGTGTCTAGATCTTTATTGTGTATTTAATTATTATGAATGATTACCATCACATGTTGATCTCAATGACAACTAAAGCTGTATCACAATTAATTCTATACTCAATTGCATGTAAAGAACACTTGTGCTTTGGAGAGAGAGAGAATGCTGTGGTGAGTCTTTACTGTGGTTCGTAAACATCCTGTGGGCTGAGAGAGAGAGAAGAAGAGAAGAGAGAGAGAGAGCGCGCCCACAGGATGTTTATGAATCACAGTCAAGACTCACCACAGCCTCCAAAACAAAAATTTCCCCATTCTCTTCCTCCCCCATACATCAAGCCTACCACTCTCAAGCTCCAGTCAGTAAAAAATAAAGTGTTCTTCATACATGCAACCTCCCATTAGTGCAGTCACTTACACTGTCCTTTGTGACAATATAAAATGTCACAAATGGTTTGTTTATAAGCCACATGCATATGATGCCAGGCAGACTTGTACTAAGTGTCCTTAAAGGTGCTTAGCTGATTCAAGGTGACCACAAACATGGTAGGTACAAAGATAACCTTCACACTCGTAGGTGTCTGCCTGCCATCATGTGAGGGAGTGAGTTAGTCATACGGTAAAAATACTGACCTTTATGGGTACAAAATGAGTTCACTATGTACATGTTAATAATCTAATTACAATGAGTGCATATCCCAAGTGCATGCATGCATATCAGTAGAGTGTAACTAATCCCCGACACTCCGGAGGGATTAATACAACACTAGCATGGAGGAGGGCAAGGAGGGGCCACTGGTACTTCATATCAGCTGCAGCAGTGGGCAGGCAGGGAACACACAGGGTTGGAGGTGGAGTGTAGCCTTGTGAGTAGTGTTCTATGCAGTCCTGTAGGATGTTGGCTCCCATACGTGCTGCCACAACCATCATCACCTCTGTAAAGTTAACGGAATAAACGGTCTTTCTCTGCTCTCGCCTTTGAGTCTCCATCCTGAGAATATTACATGCTAATGAGACCACCTGACCACCAAACCCAGCAGGCAGATGAGCATCATTACCTCAACAGTGTGAGTGTGAGTGTGAGTGAGGAGCACTGTGTCAGCGGTTCAGCAGTGGCACCTGACAGATGAAGCCCAGGGCATCCCGGCACTGGTGGTCATTCCAGCGGCCTTTCAACAGCATCACACAGTCTTGGTCCTTGTCCCCAACCAGGTAGTTGTTAGGCTGATCGCTGTCCCAGTTGCTGTAGGTCAACTTGCTCTCTGCAACATCAACAAAAATTACATAAAGGAATTTGCTTGAACGATACAAAAAAGTACTGTTTTCCCCAAAGAAGTATAGATACCTGAAATGAACTAAAGGAAGGTGATAATGGCAAAGAATATACATAAACTGAAGGAAAAACTGTACAAATATAGATATGGAGAGAGGGCCACACGAGTGTAGCTCAGGTCTTGTATAGTGTATACTACAACTAGGTAAATACAAACTCACGGTCAGCCCAGCGCCACACTCCTTCCGTTTGACTGTCAGTGAGTCCAATCCAGTATTTGCCCGAGGTTTTGATGGCAACACTGATGCTCTCCTCTTCCTTAGGGCTCTGCAGGAGAAAGAGGAAGCAGGTGAGGAAAAGGAGAGGAAGATTCAAAAGTAAACGAACCACAAAAGCCCTAAACAAATTCAAATAATTCATAAACCGAGTTTCAAACACTACTGCTAATTCACCTTGTCCAGGACCTCATTCACCTCACCTCATCTCTCTCTGTCTCGCACATACCTTAAATACAACTAGTCTTGCTCCGTCCCAGGCACAATGCTTGTGGGCCTCCCAGTAGCTCAGCTTGGGTGTGGTGAACACTCGGAAGGCAAAGGTGCACGCCATGGAGTAGCTGCTCGGCACTGTCAAGGCAACACACACTTAACATCACTTACTGTTGGTGGTGTGTTGCAGGCATAGCTTTGTGCTTTTAGCCAGCTGGTGTGTTATATAAACTCAAATTTCTATTTAACACCAAGCTATGTTGCATTGGTGCATCATCACTCATTTTAACCCATCACCAAGGAATCTTGCGCCACCTTCAAGGCAAACTAAATAATGAGTCAACCAGTGTAAGTCCCTCACCTAGGGTTTGGGTGAAGGTAGGGGGAGGAATAGTGGAGTCCCCTATCTTGATCACAAACAGGTGTGCACCAGGAGAGGGGAGGAGGGAGGCAGGGTGTGGTAAGCAGGACAGCAGCTCACATCTACCCTCACCAACAGCACTCTTCCTGTTGCTGCTGTTCCTTGTGTTTGAAGTGGTCACCTGAGAGGAGGACATGAGACTCGAGTAAGTATATATTGGGATCACAGAGGGATGATGGCAGCAGTGATGGCAGTGAACAACAACAACATGAATCCAAGAGTCATTGCGGCATACATTATTCTCATCTTGAACACACATTACCATTAGTATTAGCTCTCCCATTACCCCACAATAAGGTTACTAGATGACACCTCCATAACCCAATACACACCAGGACTTTAGGAGGCAGGTTGGACCGCCATACAAAGGCCAGGCAGTGCTCAACCGTGGCAGCAAAGCAAAGCTGGCCGCACTTGGCCAAGTTGATGGCCATGGTGGTGGTGTTGGTGTTGGTGTTGGTGGTGGGCAAGGGAGGCGGGGCCATGTCCTGTGCCACGGCCAGGAAGGTGGTGGCCGGGCCAGCCATCACAGTCACTGCTGCTGCTGCTGCCAACACCATCACCACTGCTGCTGTGTGTGTCTGCTGCACCACCATGGCTGTCACCCTGTAGGGAGGATACAGCTGGTGAGGGGCGAGGCTGGGCCATAGGGAAGGCACTACAAGGACAAGTAAATAGGCAAAGTGGTGATCTGATTACTATCTATACTATTTCAAAGGTTATAATAATGAACTCTGAATCACACAAGAAATTATGTGTGACTGTACCTCTCACATACATAAACATTTATAGCCAAATAGTGTACCATATAGTTATAGAATAACTAAATGGACAATAAACAAGAATAGAAAAACTAATTTTCCTTCAAGAATTACTTTAGGACTTCTTTCTTCAAATTAACCAACTTGTTCACTTAATTAAGGTAACATTCATCACATACTAGGAGTAACTTTTTTTTTATCCTTGCAAAGTGTTGTATATTCTCCTGTAGTGTGTTGATGTGTTTCCTCCAGTGACACTTCCTCCCCGGCCCGTCACACTGATGCCTTCCTCTCATTCACTCAACTAAAACTATGCTTCCTTTCTATATAAAAACAGTTCTCAATCTGTTGTTTTTGTTTTTTTAATGACTTTCATTGTGTTTTTAATTTTCTGTGCCAGTAAATTATTTTTCTCAGATAATTAATTTTTTTGTTTTTTGTGCATTTATTTACCTGTACACAAATGCATATAAACATTACATATTTTCTGTGTAATTTTACATGTAAATAATTTTTGGCCCTATATATATCTCTTTCATCTTTCTTACTCGAGTAATACTGAAACATATTTATGTGCAGTGCATAGTAATTATTCTTTGTCTGCCCACACTGAATCCATGGGGGAGCCTCGACCCCCTCGTTGTGTGCACTAACCTAACCTAGCAGGGGAGGCCGGCCCTCGACCCGCTTGCTCTGTACACTAACCTAACCTAACGGTGGGGCACTATATCATATGACCCGCCATAAGAACGGTTTGAATTTCAGTTAAATCAAATCGCTCTTCAGTTCCAACGTGAAAATATATATATATATATATATATATGTGTGTGTGTGTGTGTGTGTGTGTGTGTGTGTGTGTGTGTCCGGAACCCATGAGAGACTTTCAAGCAGCAGTGTCATGGTGGAGAAAATGCTTCACTAATAGAATGCCATGACCGCCAAATACCGTGTGGTTATGAAACAGGAAGGGCGCCGTGGCCGTGGTACCTTCCTAGTCACCATCATTACTTATATAAGAACCTCGCTACAAACTAACTGCTAAGGTTAGATTAAATTATGGTCGGCTTGAGTTTCAAAGGTTAGGTTAGATTCAGTTTTATAAAGAATCGAAAACACGCACACTCAACTCAACTCAACTCGCGCCTTTGGTGGCGCGAGTTGAAAAAAAAAAAGTTTCGAAGGAAAATGTTTTTTCTGGTGTTTTCAATGTGTTTCGATTGCTTTTAAAACTCGTTTATACTGATAATATCTGGTTCAGATGTTCCCCCACCACTATAACGTAGTTTCCCAAAGGTGCCCAAGTGTGTGGAGTGTGTGGGTAAACTTACTAATAACTGCTTTGCCCCAGAAACGAATAAAAAAAAAAATCAGTTGAATCACATCAAAACACTATAAAAACAAATTTTCTTTCAAACATTCCTTGAGAACCTCTTTGTGAAAATTAACTATCCTTTATTTGCAGTTAAATGAAATTTTCGCCTAAACTGGGTTACATACCGTAAAATTAAACCAATTAGAAAAAAATTACAAGCCTATATATATATATATATATATATATATATAAACACCACACACACGAAAAATAAAACTTCAAATTCTTACCTTGAGGAATTGATGAAACCTTTTATTAGGATCCCTGATACATCATCAAAACACCTTTCTAAGTGGCATCACATGTTATTTCTGTTTTGCATGTTATTTTTTCACCTCGTACAAGCAGTACCATATGTGGACGCTAGCAAAGTTTACCACGCCACAACAAATTAACTTGCCATCACGGTGGCAAGCACAAAACTTACACTGGGTAAGTATTTTTCTATGCTACTTGGAATATATTTAACTGTACACAGTGCAGGAATAAAAGATAAATATGCCGGATAGTCTTGATTCTGTATAACAAAACTGCATTGCTCTCACACTAAGCCTTGACCCCCAAGTGGCTGTTCATGACAAGATGGTAGGCTCAGTTGTCCTAAGTATCACCTGACAGCTTGGTAACATCGGGTAAGAGTACAACATTTCAATGCATTCAAAGCCAGAAATCAGCTTACTCTTGAGCCGTGAACTGGAGACTCACGCCTGAGAGTATCCAGGAGGCCTTGATGGAACACGATCGCTTTACATATATCATAGATTCACTTTAAAGGCACCAAATATACATTCACGTGGTAACCTATGTGTTAGCGGGCGTCACATTTTTTACCATCATGGTGTCCAAATGTTAGAAGCAGACAACCACGTACGCAGCCTCTCCGTAACACTAACAAGCCTGACCAGAACCACCACTCACTTGTAGGATCGATCAAACCATCACTTGCCAAACGCCTTGCACCACTATCGATAATAGCCGTGACAGGGCTTCACAAGACACTCATGGTGTTTCTGTTCCTGTTACACTCGTGTGTACGGGTTTGGTGAACATTGTGTTGCTCGCTTCAATACCGCGTAACACTCCACCTTTCAAGTGTTTCCAGGTATCACTGTTCACTTCACTGAACGCTTCCCCAACTGCATATTTCCGAAAAGTTGCAACAATTTTCTCCCGCCCCGCCCTCTCCAGTGACGTAGCATGACGCTAACTATATAGGGATGGGTTGCCCTCGCTGTCCTCTCCTCCTCTCTCTCTCTCTCTCTCTGCCTCTTGTGTCACTCTTACGTTCGATTACATTTTAATAACAATTGGCTACCTAGCGTTATCAATTTCATAATCCATATGCAACACCAAATTGTGTGTGTGTGTGTATATATATATATATATATATATATATATATATATATATATATATATATATATATATATATACACACACACACACACACACACACTCGCATACATATATAATTATATATGGCACCAAGTCGTGGTGGTGAATAGAATCGTGCACCAGCGGAGCCCACCGTACGTGTGTACGTACACACTACATGACAGATGCATCTTGCATAAAAAGGCATTTGTTAACACCATGTGAATGGAACAAACATAATCAAACCTTCCTTAACGACAATCAGTCATTAACTCATTCTGTGGTTACAGATATCAGGTGACTTCATGATCATTATCCTGTTCATCCTGTAGGCCAGATATTGAGACAGGTCTGCACCAACAGGCAATACTGGCACGCATGATGCAATGCTTAACGAGTGTTAATAATATTGATCCTCGGCAAAACCACGATAAACCATGTCCGTCGCTGTACAGACAAACGTGTTGGCGGGTGGCGGGTGAGTGTCCGCGGAGTCGTGAGTAGTATCCGCTGTGTTGGTGTTACAATGGTTACCAAAACAAGCTGGTGTTGTCACTCCTTGGTGGATTCATTCAATCATGACGCACGTACTACTAGTTGTACACGTGTATGTAGTACGTACTTACATTATACTAATTTGGAGCACACACAGGCTTGTTACATTGTTCCAGTCATTTCCTGGAACAAAATACACACGCACACACTCGCCAAGCTCGGGTCTGCGCCTCGCTCAAGGTGCAACGTTTTCACTCATGACCAAGCACATCGTGTCCTCCTTCAGCAAGTGATCAGGCTTTAATGACTCTAAGCTCTCTCCGGAAGGGTAATGGCTGGCGATCAGGAGTCCAGCGCGTGATCCTCAAGACCATGTTGTATTAATGACACACACACACACACACACACACCTGGGCGTCTCATGACCTTCCAAGGCCATATTTTCATTGACTTATTTTTTTTATTATATTGTTTAGTTTAAGTGCAGACGCAGGGTTTTAAATCTAAGTTTACTATATACGAGTCGCGCGTCTTGTCGAGTGGCGGCAAGTTGAGCGGCGTCGCGGGACTTGACGTGAAACAGTGTGGTGGCGACGCGGCGGTGAGGGTGGAAAAGTAGTGTAATAACAGAGTCACGAGTTAGTGGCAGGAAGCATGTGAAGCAAAGGTGGTGTCATTACCAGCCCACCACTGAAAAACACACCGTGCACCAACAACAACAATACAGCGTACATCATCCTGGGCTCCGTATTGTAGGCTGTCACACCAGGATGAACATGAACGGGCGGGCGGGTGCAGGGCGGGAGAGGAAGTGGGGGAGGAAGGAAACACGATGGTAATGATAACTATCATTATAGTGAAGGAGGAGGGAGGGAAGGAAGGAGGGAGGAACAAGGAAATGCAGCAGGAAGTTCTGAACACATGCACCAAGCATCCTACTTACCTTACGTTGTCATCATCATCATCATCATCATGTGCACGTAAGCACACCAAGTAACTGAGTTGAGAAGCAGCTTGCACTACATATATATTCTTTATTTTCAGGTGGAAAAAGTAAACTGAAATGTGGTGTCCAGTGTGCTCGCCAGGTAAGGTGACACAGCCTTGCGGGGTGCTGGAAAGCGTTACTACTACGTGTAAATGGCGACCCGGAAAAGGCTTCCAGGGGCTTGCACGGCCTTCACCACGGCCTCGTTCACCCCCGAGCAGCGAGGTGGGTGGAGTGGTTCAAGGGAGTCGTCGTGGTGTGGGAGAAGCGATGCTCAGCCTCAGCACTTGTCGTTGGTAGTGGTGGTGATGGTGGTGGTGGCGTCTGTGTGAGGGTAGACACGCATCTCCACCCTTGTCGTTAGTTCCGTTGAGGTGGTGAGGTTGAAGCCCTTGACACCGTAGTGGAACAGTACTCTCTGCTGGACAACATTCATCTTGGGTGAGTGAGTACGAATACAATACTCGCCGGACATCTTGGGTGAGTTGAGTGCAGGTAATACTGAGCACCAACACACCTGCCTGTACGCTGTGATGGTCTGTAAGGCTCTAGTCCAAGGATTGTTATCAGTTCACTTTCCTGTACTGTGCATGTCCAGGCGGCGGATTGAACTACTAGTACTCAGCAGCGGAAGCCACAGCCAGTCAGCAGGAGTACAACCTTTTGATTGGACTACATTACAGCCTCGCTTCCTCTGGATTCCACGAAGACCAACAACACAACACTACTATAACATTAAACAACCTTAAGGCGTGTGTGTGTGTGTGTGTGTGTGTGTGTGTGTGTGAAGTGGACGATGTGTAGAAGGCTGTTGAGGAGGTGTGTGGTGAGCCGAGGAGACTTGGGGTTCAGGAATCTTGGGTCAAGGTTACTGGCTGACACAGTGACACAGTGCTGAGTGGTGTGTGTTGATGCGTGTACCGAGAACCACGTGTGTCCCTGAGACCTTCACGTAACTTGCTGCCATTCTTGGTAACAATGATGGACCTTGTCACGAGGTCACACAATGGACTGGTCACCTCCATGGAAATAACAAATCGATCAACACAACTCTGGTGGTGTGGCTCCGAACACGACACACTCACGCCTCCTCCCACACACTTGGTGCTCACTGCTCCCGAACACCATCGTAAGTCAGGGTGCGCCCACGAGGCTCCAAGCTGCACCACGCCCACTCTTCCAACCCACAGATGTTCACAATGGAAGGAAGGGGAGGTGGGTATGCGTTCCAAAAATCTTCGTGTATGGATCTTGTAGAGTAAAGCAGCTGTTCACTGATGATTAAAAAAAAGAATAAATAAATAATCCCCCCGAACTAGATAATTATAGACCATATAGTTCTGCAAGGGTTAACGAGAGACCGCTGCCTCTCTCACCAAGAAGCTGCCATGAGCCAAGATCAAACTCACAACCTTCAGGTCAAGAGCCACTGATGGTGGTGATACTGTGAGAATCAATTGGGGGAAGGAGAGAACGGACGGGACATGTAAGATGCATTGACAGACGCAGGAAAGGAAGGAGAAAAAAAGAAGTTTGGTGGATATATAAATTTGTGGGTTCATGTGATTATTAGGTGTGTGTGTGTGTGTGCTTATTTGTATATACATGCTGAATAACTATGTCATATGGTCTTCCTCATTTCTTTTTCACATGTTTCTTTCAACAACTTTCTTTGACCTAATTGTTTTTTGTAATCCTGTAATGCAAGTGACACTGTATTAGTACGTACGCCTGCCAGCGCCGCGCGACAATTGATGAGTAAACACGGCCCGTCACACACACCAAAGTCAACCGATTAACATTGGTGAAGGTCAATGAGCGTCCCTCGAGCCAGGGCCAATCGTTTAGACTCATCCAGTCCGCACTAACTGTAATGAGCGCGTTAAAAAAATCATGAATTGACTCTCATTCTGCCATTGAGTGGGCTGTGACGAGACCTGAAAGGCACATGGCACAGCATAATGTAACGTGGTATTCAGTCTTCACTTTAGTTTCACAAGTTTTAGCATTGTTTTCTTTTTGACAAACTCGTGATGTGTTTTGTTCCAGCAGTTGTACAGTAGAGTGCAGGATGGTAGTGGTACAAGTTGTTCAACACCACCGTGGGGCGTGGGTCACGTGACCATCAAAATAATACAAGTCCAGGGACACAACCACCTTGGGGGAGTCTACCATTCCACACCAACTCACACAAATGTTCATAATTGTAATCTTTCTTTGCAAGCAATAAACAATGATATCAGTGTTACCTGATGTCATGTGCCGTGAGTTTACATGTGCAGTACAGTGTGCACGCCCATCCTTCCTTCAACACACTGACACAAAGCTTCAGTGTGTCCATTGTGTTGACAAGAATGTTGATGTTTGCCTTGTAAGTTGAGGTGCAACACATTCATGTATTACTAAGGTGTCATTATGAAGAAATAAAACAATATATTTGAGCAGAGCAAAGTAATGTTATAGGTTTGTTCCAGCACACTGGCAGCCACGTGATAACAGTGTTGTGGCACGAGGATCAAGTCTGCGTTCACCTCTACAAGGAATAAACTGACTGTCCTGTATGACTCCTTATTGTCTGTGATGAAGTTGTGTGTTGATGACAAACAACTCGTCTGTAACACCGTGACACTTCATGTTTGTTGGTGCATCAGGCATGGTGGGGAGACATGATGGAGTCAGGTTACCACTCTACACGCACGTTATCATTCTAGTAAACTAGTACTAGTTCACACAGTTCCTTACAGGCGCAAAGTACTTTTTATGGAATAAATCAATAATCAATATGAGGTTCGCGGACTACAAAACATCCTCGTCCGTGCCTGTAGTTGTACCATCCTGGCTTGACATCATCAAGATGTTTTAATCGGTGAATCAGTTTCCATAAAGCGTTGAAATGACCTCCTTCCTTTCCTTGTGTATTCGTTTGTGTGCCGGTGAAGTGTTCTTGCATGACAAGCTCCTTGCCAACCGTTAGCAATCATATGCAGCTTTTCTTTTGATATGGAGAAAGCGGTGGTAGTGCGGTTATGAAGGCAACCTACACCCCCCCAAAACCCAGCAGCTGTTTCCGTTCGAGACCGAAAAAAAACATCACACCGGAGCCCTTAAAAACACATCTGTCGTCAGCGGCCGAAACCTGAAGGCGTTGTAGACGAGGGAGAAGAACACTTGTTGAACGCACTGCCGCTCGAAATGGGTGATCGCTTACCGTTGGTCCAGCTGGTGATTTGAATGCGTTGAAAGCGTAAGAAGCACCTTTGAACGCGGAGGGTAAAATGCGCGTTACCAAAGTCCACACATGACCCAAACCTTGACTCAGCTGGTCACAGAGAAGAGCGGACGTGGGTAGGTCACTCACGGCTAGGTCAAGGTCATATCCTACCCAAGAGAGAGAGAGAGAGAGAGAGAGAGAGAGAGAGAGAGAGAGAGAGAGAGAGAGAGAGAGAGAGAGAGAGAAACTTCAAGCCACTTTGACATCTTCGGATAAAACTGATGCTATTTTCTTTCATCAATGTTGTCGTTATGTCCTTTTAAGTCTGCGTAATTATTTAAGATTTCCAGTTTCTTTTTCTTAAGGTAAAAAGTTACGTTTATCACATCGTCTTTAGTCCAGTAAATGTTATCTCGAAAATTTGTAGTTGAAAGAAGGAAAAAGATAGGACGAGAAAATAAAAGAACAATATACAGAGAATGAATACCAATATAAATAAATAACAAATTAATTTCAAGGATGGATTTCATAAGTTGATCAGAATAACGGTTGCATTATATTTTCCTTTAAGTTAACCCTTCAAACAAGGTCACAGGGAAAGGCACACAGGTGTTATCAGACTATAACACCTGCTACGGTATGCAATTACCAAGGTGTGTCACTCACCACCACCTTAGTAATGACCTAACCTAACCTTGGTAATGACTGTACCTGTACCACCTAACCTAACCTAACTTAACTATTTTTTTTGTCTTGAACCTATTGCATGTTACTACGACTTCCTAATTCAAACGGATAGAAAAAAAAAAGGTAGAGTGTTATAGGTCACCACCATCAGTGCTAAAGAAAAAATTAATGTTTCACTCCTTCACTGATCCACCATCCACCCAGTGACCAACCCGCGGGCCTGGCCACCACCACCAATACAGTTCATAGAGGCATAGGGATTATTAACACTTCATAGAGGGGAAAGGTGGAGGAAGTGTGTTTGCCGCGATCTAGTAAGCATTGCACACCATTACGTATTGAACAGGTAATGCAAGAGTAAACAACATGCATCACTACGGAATCCAACATCCACCCACTTCCTAGTTGTTGTATAATTCAAATGTTCACTATGTACAGTACATCATTAAATTTCAACAAGTAAAACAAAAATCATAAATGAAATTCCAACCCAGGTTTTCCAGCATCAAAACCTTCCTTCAACCTAACACTTGGCCGGGTAGTCAGGACCGTTCCGGGAAAACACGTACATTTTCCCCGATCCCTCACCTCCCTTGTAAAAAAGCGTTGCCCAAGTTCACTTCTGGATCCCTTGGTGTGTGTGTGTCCACCCAGCCACTAAGGTGATGCAGGTCACAGCCACAACCACGGATGGGAGGGAGGGGAGGAGGGATACAGAAGACAAGTGGTTGGGTGGGAGGTGAGGTGCTTGTTTACTGGTCCACGAAGCGTCACTTCAACATTATAGCAAGGAGAATGTCTGTCCTAACCTGCAGGTATTAAGAGGAGCCTCGCCACACCATCAACACACTATTACTACAACAATACTCTCATCCTTACAGCTGCATCAGGTCTCATCCTTACCACAGCTGCATGTTAAACCATTACAAATATGAACTGAAAATCAATCCTTTTTCCCAGGACACACTGGCTTTCAGTTGACATTTGTGATGGTGTAACATGCAGTTGTGGTAAGGATGAGTCCTGATGCAGCTGTAAGGATGGGAGTGATGTTGTAGTGGTAGTGTGGTGGTGCTTTTAACACCTGTCATCTACGGGGAGGTGGTGAGTACAGCGAGTGGTGATGATGCCTTCACAAATTGGCATCACACACGCCATGGCACCACCAGGATGGAAGGGATGCAATATTCAGTCTGGGGCGAAAATAGAAGCCGATTAAAGGGAAATGTTTTTCTTCTTTACATAACCCAGTTTTCGCTTTTTCAAAATTGCGGAGCCAAGGTAACGTTTTTTTAAGACTTGTATTTTATGGTCACAAATTTGCCTTTTCAAAACTGTTTGGGGAACCAAAATTGTGGAGCGAAAATATATTTTTTCCATCGCCCAAAATCTTCGTTTTTTTCAGAATCAAATGGGCAGCTAAATGTACACTTAAATTTCCTCGCTCTAAAAGTTTATCTTTTTGCAACTGTTGATAATCATGACCGTCATGAGGCGTGTGTGTGTGTGTGTGTGTGTCCAAACTGTACACAAGTAACACCTAACGATGCTTTCAGACACCTAATACACACCCTTGTTAACACTGTGTAAGGATGGACGCACACTAATCACCTCACTACTCAACACCATTATGAAGTGTCACCAAGCCCGTGGGTGTCCCTACACACCCATCACCAGTCCAATGCCTTCACAATGGTTCAAAGGCTGAGTAGGGAACCGCGGCTTGTTAACACTTCATAACAGTATTCCTTACACAGTATGCACAATGCAGTGTGTTGTGTGCTTATTCATAAACACGAACATTAGTTTAAAATCCTGTTAAGTTGTGCAAAAGCTTCACTTGCAACTGACATCAGTGTGTCAAGGGTGGGGGGCGGGGTGCAGGGCGCGGCAACAGTACTAAACACCTGCAAAGGAAGTATGGTGTATACAGATGGTTTGAAGGCTCACCGAAGTGTTAGGAGAGGCGAGAAGAGAGGCGGCGCGGCACGTCCTACCTTACACACGGACTATCCTAAACTAACCTCCAACAGTGATCGGGGGCGTGGCGGGGCGGATGGGGGGGCAGGGCGCGTCGGGGGCGGGGGTGTTGCGGGACGGGGGTCGCGGGGGTGTTGCGGGACGGGGGGCGCGGGGGTGTTGCGGGACGGGGGATCGCGGGGGTGTTGCGGGACGGGGGGCGCGGGGGTGTTGCGGGACGGGGGATCGCGGGGGTGTTGCGGGACGGGGGGCGCGGGGGTGTTGCGGGACGGGGGGCGCGGGGGTGATTCATTAACGAGCTTGTTCTACCATTAAACCGCGTCACATCTTTTTTTCTTTGTTTTCTTTGGTGATACTAGTGTTACTTATACAGTTTTTTTTTGTCTTACGAGAAATGTGAAGAAAAAACACCACGCCATCTTCTCTTGCTGAAACTTCCACTAGACTAAACTACAAGATTAAGATAGATCTAAAACTACATGATTAAAAGTCGCATTGGTTGTTCTCCTTTATTTGCAGTTGTGGCTTGAAGCAGCAGCATAAAACAACGTTATGGTCAGTGTTAACGTTGTATGGAACCTTGTGAAACTTAGTATTAATGACGAAGGAGAGAGAAGGAGAGAGAGAGAGAGAGAGAGAGAGAGAGAGAGAGAGAGAGAGAGAGAGAGAGAGAGAGAGAGAGAGAGAGAGAGAGAGAGAGAGAGAGAGAGATAATGCCTCTATATAATTGAGTCAATTTATATGGTAAATTAAAATTATTACCTTTATTATCCTTTGAATAATAATGATCAAAATGTTAATAATAATAATAATAATAATAGTAAAGTGCTGCATTTCTAATAATAAAAATGATACTTAGTGAGCTTACTGATTACTTCAATACTAACACCTAACTATTTCTAATCATTCAAATTAATGATAGGGAAGGTCATGATGATGATAATAGTACTAATAATAGTAGTAGTAGTAGTAGTAGTAGTAATAGTAGTTGCAGATCAAGAAATATGAATATCAATATTAGTAATAATGACAAAAATAATAATAATAATAAGTAATAAGTAATAATAATAACAAATCATTATTATTATTATTATTGCAATGATGAAAACAATAATAATAATAAATGACGTCAATGCCATCCTAACCTAAAGTAAATGGCTTTGTATCACACCAAGCTTCCCTAAACATTCCTTTAACCCAATGTAAGTAGAGGTCAAGGAGCACACTGTTCCTTTAGGTGAGGCGGAGGAGGGTCAAGGAATGGCGGAGACTGTAGTAGCAGGGCAGGCGGGTGTGTGCACGAGTGTGTGTGTTCACTTGGCAGCTTCCCGAGTCTCAATGTAGCGGACTTGTACCAGTGCATTGCTGCCGAAGGAAAGGTCCGTCATGCGCGTCCAGTCCGTCTGTCCGAGTACAAAGCCGCGTTCCCTCGCCGCAGCCTGCTTCTTGCCTTCCTCTATGTCCGCCCAACGCACCTGCGGCACCAACCACCTCGTTAACCAAGCACCCGGCACACTCCTTCTGCTATAGTGCATTATCACACACTGGCACACCTCACCTCACCTAACCTAACACACTTACCTGGTCATGGTACTTCTGGCACACCTGTGAGAGCCACGCACACCTGGGTTACACTAGGGAGGTGGTGGTCGTTTAAAGGGCAAGTGTTTGTCCGTCCGTGCCCTTGTAAGGCTGAGTGGGTGGAGGGAGGCACTGTGCCACACACGCAATGCTAGGGTGAGGCACTACACACCTCTCACCATGTGTAACCCAAGCTGGTGATGGCTCTCTCTCTCTCTTTCTCTTTCTCTCTCTCTCTCTCTCTCTCTCTCTCTCTCTCTCTCTCTCTCTCTCTCTCTCTCTCTCTCTCTCTCTCTCACACACACACACACACACACACACATTTGACCTCATGGGGTGAAGATGAATGTCCTGGCAGTCCTCGAGGCCCCACCCACCCAACCTAACCTTACCCCTCCCCCCCCACACCCCGTCCCCCAGTGAGAAGTGTTAGCTGTACAGTATTAAGAGACACATAACACACTGAAGAAAACTAAAGAAAAAAGAATATGTGAGGAGCACAACCGAACAATTACCAACAGTGCAATGGAGTGTGTGGTTGAACGAGTCTTGACATCACTGACTGTGTGACGCCTTACACCCGACTGGGGTTGATGCTTCACTCAGGGTAATACAACTTTCACTGATGACCCACCCGCTACTGTCCTCCTTCAACAAGAGGATGGTGTGTGTGTGTGTGTGTGTGAAAGGTCACATCTTTACCCATAGATTGGGCTGTAATGAACACTATACTCTCTCCGGGAGGGTAATGGCTGGTGATCATGAGTCCAGCGCGTGATCCTCCAGACTGTGGTGAATGACACACACACTCCCACCGTGTACACCACAGGTATGAGGAAGTAGAGTCAAATGTTTGAAGCACAAAATACCTGCACCGCTGCTACCTCATAACAACACAAGGTGTACAGCTTAACATTCCTCGTCCACGTACACACAATACAAACGTGAGTGTGTTGTCTCACTCTAACCAATTCTGGTCATACAACACTTGAATAAATGTGAATTTTGAATGCATACAAGAAAAATTGGTATAAATAGGTTAGTTGTATAACTGTGAATCCTTGTGTGAAGCCATCTTTAAGAAGGTTGTGTTACAGTGTACTCAGATTACTTTCATCCCCTCACCAAGTGTACACACAAGAGGTGCCAACACTCATGAGTTAACAAGGAAGGCCTCACATCACCCAGGCTTATGTACTATTTATTTTACCAAGTAAAATTTGTGATTTATTTACATAAATCACCCAAATGAAAATGGAAGATACTTTACAAAGAGACATTCGTGTCCCAAGTAAGGTGTTGTAGGGAAGGTCAGTGTTGGAACAATAATGTTGTGTACTTAATGCACCAACTCACTGCATTGTGGCTGCACCACCTTCAATGCGCACACACTCATCTTGAAACACTGTTGTGCTCGTGAGGGAAAGTCACCGTAACTACACCTTACTTATGTAATGTTACCCATGGGTGAGTGTGACAACACCACGTAAGGATCAAGTGGCAATCCTTAGTGAAGGTTCAGGACGGGAAGAAACTTTGCAAAAGCACGGACAAAACTTCAACTGAAAACCCATCATACCCCATCCACACTCATCCACACACACACACGGATACACTTGGCAGCGGTGAAGGTGAAAGCAAACACAACAAACACAGTGTTGTTACTCACCCTTTTCTTGCCCGGTTGAACTACCTTCGAGTCATAGTCCTGAGAGAGTTGAAGCCAGTCCTCGATGGTGCGCGCGCCGCTCCCCATCTTCTTCTTGGCTGCCTTCACGCCGTCCAGCTTGTCTGCATTACCACAGGGAGGAGGAGGAGGAGGAGGAGAGGGGAGGAGGGAGAGATGAACACAGTTAATAATAGTTCATGACTTCTGCATTTTAGTGTGTGTGTGTGTGTGTGTGTGTGTGTGTGTGTGTGTGTGTGTAAAACTGAGGTGTATCCAATACATTCAAGAGTCAATTACACAAAGGGAACCTAACCTCTGTTCTCTCCTTTACACACCTGACATAATGTGTTACTTTCCTCACAGTCACATCTAAATATCCAGCATCTTCTGGTACAGTACAGACAGTGGTGTGCACTTCTTCGCATCTAAACAATGGAAACCCGTGGGAAGCCACATCCCCGCCACACACCAATGCCACAGAGTTGCTTGTCTGCTCCCGGCCTAAGTTACATTAAAGTAACAAAAATATGAAGCAAAATCTTTTAATGTTCCCCGAGGCCATCCTGCATCCATAACATTCCAAGAGGGCAAGGTGCACAAGTATAGGGTTGAGTCTTTGTAAACACTTGGTTGCAGAGAACCCTAATGTCGTGTATTGGAAAAGGTTGTGCGTGTAATGATAATTTTTAAACCATAATCTTACACCTCCATGTAGTGTTTCATTGGCCTAACACGCAACACATTAACATTATCTTGGGTTGCATTAAAACACCATAACAGGCGTGTGTTGTGTTGGCGACTTGCTGTTTGTCTGTGTTTTATTGGCATCCTAAAAATAAGTTTGGTGGCACTGTGGTGACAACTTACATAATCTTTTCATTAAGAGATATTTGGGAGTTAATTCATGCAAATACTTGACTCTTGATTGCACAGAGAGAGAGAGAGAGAGAGAGAGAGAGAGAGAGAGAGAGAGAGAGAGAGAGAGAGAGAGTATTGCATTGACATATATGTAGGAGATATGTAATAATCAGGTGTATATCTTTGCCTATAACATTAATATTAACTATTCTACATGAAGATCAAGAACAGTAACATTATGGAAAGTGAAAAAGACTGATGGCTGGAAGGATGACACAGGGGAACACACACACCACACACACACACACACACACACACACACGGGCTTGTTTCACCTTAACAGACAATGGCTTCATATGTCTGATGTAAAGTAGACTTGGTGTGTGTGTGTGTGTGTGTGTGTGTGTGTGTGTGTGTGTGTGTGTGTTGATGTTTACGTTGTTTCAAAGACTTCAAGGTCATTCATCTATAGTTTCTTGAGTGCCTATCTATCTTTGTATAACCTCAAATGTTCTCGTTCTCTCTCGTTCTCTCTCTCTCTCCAGAGTTTTCCTTCCTTACTGTCTGTTTGTATGGTGATGTGTATGCCTAACCTTAACCTAACCTAGCAGTGGAAAGCGTTGTTCTGTTCATCCACTCACACTGCCTTGGTGGGTGAACAGGTCTGCTGAAACAAGCCCTGTCATCCTCCTTTCAAACACCTCATCCACCCAAGAGTTGAAGCCACACTAACACACTAACACACTCACAACTACAACCAACATACTCCTTCCGTCTCCCCTCAAACTCGACCCAAACTAATGCGTTGTAAATCTGTCCAAGTTCAAAAATCTGTTTAAAATCTTGTCCAGTTATTCCCAGTCACTTCAAATGGTGGGATGTTTTAGAGCACAACTTCCTAAGCCAATGAGTACGAGAACCAATGTGTGACTTGATCTCAGGACAACCTCATTAATAGTGTAGCAGTTGTGGCACATGTTGAGTGTTGTGACTTTTAACTAGTGTGCATCAATATCAATACAATGATCTATGTACTCAAACACAAGCCCTTGGTGATTAATTATACAGGTTGACTATCAATATTCCGGTTCCATCAGTTTTCCGGCATGAATTTCAGAGCGCAGTTTCAAATTTCCTGAGTTGGCGCATCACTGTTTTCATGAGGCACTGTTTATGTTTATGTTTTGATGGCGCTGTACCCAGAATCAGGTGTTTGCTCATGCCGGATTATTGATAGTCAACCTGTATAGGAGGTAATTGTTAAAATCTCCGATGCGCATTAATTTAAACACTAAGGTTGCTGTGTTCTGAGTTTGTATGTTATTCTCTTCCTCTTCTCTCTTTTTTCTTCCTCTTTCTCTTTCGTACACTCACTACAGATGCAATGAATGAAAAAAACATTAAAAAGTTTTCATCAAATCACTTCAATACCAGACTGATACATCACAACCACATCAATTAATATGAAGATTTATGAATCCATCTGGACTTTTTTTTTTACTTTGACTTTTGGACTGAGCAATGTAACAACTTTTTATTCATTGTCACGTCACTACAAACAGTCAATCCTAACTCAAACGGGAATGCTTCGTGTTTGTACTGGAGTTCCTAAAGTAAAATGTGACCAACTAGCATTTACATCTAGTTTGGGGTCAGTTGGGGGAGACTCCAATCCACTTCACATACAACCAAACACAAAAACAAACACAAAAAAACATAGAAATAAAAGAAAAAAAGAAAAGAAAAAGATACAACTCCACCACATTTGCTAAAACTTCCAAATACTGAAATAATGGATCAGTGTAAAATGTGTCGATGGTTCAAGGTTGTCTTTACTCGGAGCTTTTTTTGGGCTGACAATCCACCTGATACGGTTTATCTATCTAACTATATTGTACAGTGTCTGATGCTTCCTTCCCTCTATGAACGAGCCCCAAAAGGACAACATAAATAAATAAATAAATAAAAAAAAAAATCCTGCTTGTTGCCAGACCCTGGTTGCCTTCAACATATCAAAAGAATGAGTTCAACACGAATTTTTAATCTCTAAGCTTCCCTTTTACAGTTTGTATCCATAAAAAGTTTCCTTCATGGCTGTGCTATTCCTGCATCGGTAAACACCATTGTTTTTGTGTTAAGTGTATTGACAATTGTGTTCCTCAGGCTCTGTCCAGTCACACATTATTCTTTCTAACATTCATAATTGATCTCCTCGGTCAGACTCTTAATCCTATCCACTCTTATACTAATGACTCTACCTTGTGTTTCTCAATATCATTTACAAGACGAAGAACTCGACAAGAAGTCACAAAAGTACCTCATTTCTACGCCTATACTAAAACAACATAACTTAAGTATTCATGTGAAACTGATCTGTAGTGTTTCTTAGAACTGATCTCATATTACACTGACATTCTACTCTACTGATAGCATTAGAACTTGTCTGTTAAGCTCAAGTCTTCACGTCTGAGTCTGTCATCACCTCACCTCAGCAAGTGTGTCTGGATCATTGGACTAATTTCAAGGTTCAGTATTTGGAAATTTCTACGTGATGGTGGTAATAATAAGTAACAAAAATAATAATAATAATAATAATAACAATAATGTGATTGAGGTGAACACTTACCCATCTTCTCCTCTTGGCTTTCGACGGTATCCCATTTGCTCCGAATAAATTCATTATAAACCTGCGGATATATGTCAAATCACATAGTATTAAAAGGACATGGAGGGAGTGAAGAAAGAGAAAGAGAAAGAGAGAGAGAGAGAGAGAGAGAGAGAGAGAGAGAGAGAGAGAGAGAGAGAGAGAGAGAGAGATAACAAGTACATCTCAATAATTAGTACTATGGCCACCACATCCCTTCCTTCATCTCAGAGTAAGGGAGATGGAAGGAGATGAAGGGAGACACTGTAACCTTCAGAGTGAGGTCATGTCTGCAGCCTCCACACACCCATACACAAGGCTGGGAAGGAACACACACACACACACACACACACACACACACACACACACACACACACACACACACACATACATACATACATACAGCATGCGTACATATCTATGGGTACAACAATAATGTGTGACTAATAGTTGTAGTGTGTTTGTGGTGCTTCTAGAGTGTTTGCACCTCAGGATTAACACCACAGTGAACATTCATTAAGGTGATGTTCTAACCTAACACCACAGTCAACACTTATTAAGGTGATGTGTTTGGTGGTGATGTTCTGCCTCAACACCATTAACCGTATAGCATCACCGTGGTTACAACACTAGTGGCTTCACCTCAACACTTCAACACAACACAACACAACCTTCACTTCATAACCTCATACAACCTGGCCACACACCTGCTCACGGCCACATTCCTAGTTCATTTTTCATCTTAGTTCATTTCTTTCTTCCTATTTAATTTGAACAGTTATCTTTTGTTAGTGAAAATACACACATGAATGAAGAAATAGAATGTGAAGTTTGTGTTGAGTGTGAATGCTGCCACTGCCGCCTTCCATCTGATTGGTCCAACAATGTGTCTGTACGTTTGTATGACTTTTATTCAATAGACATGATGAGGATTATTTAAAAGATGTACCATTAGTTGTCATTGAACATTATCAAGCTGAAAGATCATGATGATATTATTAAGAATTGAAGAATCATTTACGTGTAAGTCAACAACGATATGTAAATTCAAGACAAATTGGATAAACAGATTCAATTTAAATTTAATTCATTATTTTCTATATTACTCAGTTGGCTAAATATAAGGAAAAGTTACATCATAACATTTTGTACAATTACTTTATACAATGATACACTTCATTTACAATATTTACACTATTTTGGTAATTGTGTTTCCCCCCACACCGCCCACCATGTTATGTAAACAATTACCTAAATACTTTAAATGCAATATTAAGTGTATTTCATAAAGTGATTGTACAAAATATAATTATGTGACTTTCCTTATATTTAGTTTTTTTCTTCTACTATATCCTTATAACTCTTGGCACCGGTAGGTTTACTGTAGGCCTTAGATGGTCAGCCTCTGCCCGTTAGTAGTGCAGGTTTTAGATTTTTTATAGTGACGCCTTGTTTTTTTCTTCATTTTCTTTGTTGTTGAGAGAGAGGCTATTGCTGCCACTGCCTTAATGCATATAACATTGCAAATCCCGTTGAGGACAGCGTTATGGCAACATTTGGGTAAACTTTGGCCACTTGGTGGTAATACCAAAGAAAAGTGGACAGCGGATATCTGGACTCGAACCCGGGACTCTAGGTTCACATACCCGAACACTAGCCACTGTACTACCACCTCAGTGAATAATACAGGAAAAAATTAAATATATATAAATTGAATCTGCTTATGTAACCTATTTTGAATCTAGACACCATCGTTGACTTCAACACAACATAAATAATACTCAAGTTTCCATTATCATAATGATCTTCCAGTTTGATAACGTCAAATGACAAATAATTGTAAATCTTTAAAAAAACAACCCAACAACTCATTAAATAATCCCGATCATATTAATTCAATACAAGTAATGCAAATACATAACCAGACACGTTCTGTTAAGACAAAAAAATATAATTATCTATATAATTTTTTTTCTTCGAACAGAACATGTCTGTATATGTATTTGCAAAAACTATAGATAATTTTGAGTTGAATATTTAGTAGATGATGTTATGCAAGCATCATGTTACTTGATCCTGTGGTGGTGGTGGTGGTGGTGGTGGTAAGAGCCTTGCTGTAGTGCACTCAAAGGTTCATTCATTTATATCTACTATGTATATCAATTATAGATCATCTTCCCTATAGTTGTGTTTTCCTCCACTGATGAACACTAAAACTGAATACTGTGGCTTCATGCAATTGTATCTCACTCACTTTCAAACGCAAAAAACAATAGAATACAAAAATAAAATGAATAAATAGATAAATAAAAAAAATTAAAAAATACAGATAGCTCAAAGATGTTACTGTATGTATGGCGTGTGCATATGTGTGTGTTGTGTGTATGTGTATGTATGTGTTGTGTGTATGTGTATGTATGTGTTGTGTGTGCGTATATGTGTGCGTATGTGAAAAAATACTTGGCACTCACAAAATAAACATACGTACATGTCTGTATTTCGGATTATCACATAAAAACCATGGAGACAAATCAACCATGAAAAAAAATAATAAAATAATAATAATAATAATAATTGTAGGTTATAATACATGAATGCAGACTAAAATTTGTAAGATTTGTTTCATAAGGACTTAGATGCAATATAAAATCATCTTAACACATAAATATAGGTATGTTTGGAATTAAATATATGTGTGTGCATGTGTGTGTGTGTGTACGTATGCATGCATGTCTTATCTTGACTATCACCTTTAAGGGCATAACAGCCTGCTATATATAGATAGAAAAATAGATGTTTGTAATTCCTTAAAACTAACTTCAACCAACCAGCTCAAAACTAATATTCTTAAGCCTATACATGCGATCAATCATGTCAATAATATAACAAGTGTAAAGCATCAACAAACGCACTCATTGCAGGGAGGAAATGTGAAGGAAGAAGAGAAGAGAAGAGAGGAGAAGAGACACATTAATAACAATAATACAACCTAACACTGCAAAAGATGGATTCCTTTTTGGGAAGAAGTCATTGGAGTTTGAATATCAACACATAATAATAATGCTTTTGATCACCTTCAGAATAATTATGAATAAATTATGAATATAAATGGAATTCACCATAACCATTCTGTCATAAGAAGAAGATAGCCTCTTAAATAAAGTGATATATACTGTAACCATTCTGTCATAACTGTCATAAGAAGAAGAGCCTTGTATTGCATTTCAAATATATAGTTAATGATGAACATCCTAAAAAAACTCAATTGTATCAAACATAATTGCTCGAAACATCATTTTTAGATCATAAATAGAAGACTAGACTTGTTTTAAGGTGTGATTATCATTGTATCTTTTCTGGCAACACAAAAGGAAGGTATTGTATTGTCATTGTATCTTTCTGGCAACACAAAAGGAAGGTATTGTATTGTCATTGTATCTTTCTGGCAACACAAAAGGAAGGTATTGTATGTTAAGAGTCTAAGGAATCCATTGTATACTTTGGTGAGACTCAACACCGACTCACAAAGCTTGAGTCTGAGAGTGAGTCTGTGGTAGAAAGACACTCATTCATACAAAACTTAAGTCATACATCATTTTTCTGTATCATTAATATATTCTCTGAGTCACACAACGTCCAATGAGATCAAGGATTATAATGTAGTATGTATTGCCTCTAAGTGAAGGATAACTATTTGTAGTGTGTAAAACTATTTGTCAAAACATCAATAACACTAATAAGTCCAAAGTGTAGAGTGACACAAGTTAAACATAAGAACACTCTCCATGTACACACACACACACACACACACACACACACACACACACACACACACACAATTAGACCAATACTGGAATATGCAGAGATAATATGGTCCCCGCATTAGAAAAAAAACATGTGTTGAAATTGTAAAGAATGCATAGAATACAAACTAAGTTAGATGGTGCCAGATTTTGAATACCAAACATATGAAGAAAGAAAATGCATCTAACAACACTAAAAGAAAGAAGACTTAATAATAATATATAAAGTGATGAACAACCTTGAGGAAACATAGAAAAGGAGAGGCTAGATATTTCAGAGGACAAAAAATATTGCAAAAAGCAACTTACTTGAACAAAACAAAAAAGTAAATTTTTCCTAAAAAGAAGTATAGATGGTGCTTGGAATGGACTGAAGGAAGAGGTGATTATGGCAAAGAATGTAGATCAACTGAAGGAAAAACTGGACAAATATAGATATGGAGACAGGACCACACGAGTGTAGCTCAGGCCCTGTATACTACAACTAGGTAAATACACACCCACACCCATACATATACACACACACACAAGAAAAAAAACTATATAAATAGAATCATCAGATAGAGAGGCATAGAACTTACTGAAAAACAAAAGAATGTTGTTCACCAATCTGGATGATGAGATGATAAGGAAATTGATAGAATCAATGCTTCACCCAATTGGAATAGCCAGCAATGGTAGGCAATGCTGCACAAAAAGTGCAATACGTATATAGAAGATTGAAACAATACAGTACAAGCTCAATTTAACAAAACAATTTAGCGAAAAGCTCAATTTCGCAGAAAATTTTCTATGCTCGATATAGCAGAAAAAATCTGTTAAATTGAGCAATATTTGGAGCCGTTCTGTTAATGTGTCTGCTATGCTATGTTATGCTATGCTATGCTATGCTTGGCTGAATTAGTCTATCAAATCCAACTTGTACTGTACAAGAAGCAGGAACCAAGGTGGCCCCAAAGCTGATCAATGTTTCCTAAAAGGAGAAAACATCAAGACTCAATCTACAAACTATAGAGGAAAGTAAGGAGAGTGGAGATATAATTACAGTGTAGAGATGTCACGGAAAAGGTGAAAAAGAACAAGTTGTAAGAAGAGAACAAAAATATAACATCCTTTACAGAAACATTGTAATTTGAAACAATCTAAATACACAAGTGTTTCATACAAGAAATATTCAAAAATTTAAAGCCAGGCTGGATAGCAGCAAATATGGAGATGGGAAAGTATGAGTCTGGCTCTTTTCCTGTATGTTACAACGAGGTCAACACACACACACACACACACACACACACACACACACACACACACACACACACACACACACACACACACGCATTACATTTTCTGACTCCAGTACACTCAAAAAATGTATGAATTCATTTTTTATAGTATTTTCTTTGGACACAAAACCCCAACACAACCTCAACTTTTGATGGCAAGATAATTGAATTTGAATGTGTTTGAATGAGCTGGATTTTGCTTTTCATTTGTTTGAGTCACTAACACTAACACTAACACTAACAGTGCATCTGGTCCACCCACACAAACTCAATGAAATGCACATCAGAATTTATAAGAATAAAATTAATGAAGACGATTCTTCTAACAATGTCAAGATGAGGTGAAAGTGATGCCGAGAAGTGAAGTGAAGTGACAAACAGGAAAGTAATCGTTGGACCCACGAGGAACACTTACAACTGTGTTCACGATCCTTCACATTGTGATGAACACCAGGCAAACACTACCATTACAATGGTTACAACCATACACCATGGCCATAGTGATGGTGTTGGCAAGGCAAGGCAGCATCAAGCATGGCACCACAAGTATCAACATACACAAATGTTACTCTTTGTGTTCAGTGGTCAGGTTTTGTTGGGTTCAATAACACACCCTGAACACAACCTTGACTCATCTAGAATGGCGGGCAGGCTTATAACTGTGTTACAACCTTCTAACTGTGTTACAACCTTCTAACTGTGTTACAACCTTCTAACTGTGTGTAACTGTGTTGTTGGTTTAAGATATATCTTAATTCCAACTAGTAATTGGTTACAAAAGTAATGCAAATAAATAAAATAAGGGAAATCAATGAAAAATATTGAAATGCCATGCAAATTAAATTTCTACATATACAATTTATAAATTTTTGGCAATTTAAATTGGTGTCCACACATGAATGCAAAAATAGATAAAGAAATAGATTTAAGAATTATATATATATAGTATATATATATATATATATATATATATATATATATATATATATATATATATATACATACACACACACATACACTCGAGCCTCAATTTAACAGACTAAATGGGAACTCTTCTTGTTTGATAGTTGAAAAAATGTGTTGCTTGGTGTTGATGGTGCAGACTCAGGTGATGGTGTTGATGGTGTTTGCCAAGGTGTGCCGTGCCGTGCCTGGTGAGTGTTGTCTCGTGGTCCTGGTCCTTCAAAGCCTCGGTGTGTCCTCCGGCATTGCTTCAAGTCTTCATCCGTTGTTCATGTGAGAAAAATGATCGAGGTGAAGTGGTGCGAGTGTTCCGAGATCCTTGAGTCTGGTTTGACACAGCGGTGGCTGTGTGTGGTGTGGCACAACATGCCTGGGGTGCCGAGGGTCAGTATTGGTGTTGGTTTTATCTTCCTCGCTGCTCTTACTGTCAGCTTGGACAGCCATCCATGGAACGCAACAACTTACTAATTCATTTTATTTTCTGCATTAAGTTAAGGTGAACATGGTTCTTTTTTCCAACCTTGGCATCAGTTTGGTAATGACAACAGTAGAATAAAACACAAACACACCTGCACCGTGTGGTTAGGTGGAGGAGTAAATAGTGACTGATGCTGCATGCTGGGTTGGGTGGGAAGTTGTCACCTTGTGTTCTGCCACCCACCCACCTGCCAGCCAGCCAAACACTGTGTTCTTGCAATGAACTTTTGGAATGGTTGTGTACAGTAGCACTGGATTCCATTACATTCAAAGTCAACTAAATCGAGGTCCATTAAATTGAGGATCGCATGTGTAAACAATATATATAATATAATATATATATATATATATATATATATATATATATATATATATATATATATATATATATATATGTATGTATATATATATATATATATATATATATATATATATATATATATATATATATATATATATATATATATATATATATATACTGAAATAAAATTTGCATAAAATTGCACATAAAATAACTTTGCAAATGTCTCCCTGAAGTGATTAAAAAATAATTGTGACCAAAGAAACAGGTGACCACTTAGGACCAATGTAATAATGAACACACACACACACACACACACACACACACACACACACACACACACACCACACACAATGTTCCGCACAGGAGATTACTATTGGAACACATTGGAGGATTGAAAGGAACATTAAAGAACTGGATGGAACACTACCTGAAAGGAAGGGAAATGAGAACAGTAGTAAAGGATGAAAAATCAGAATGGAGAGAAGTGAAAAGTGGAATACCACAGGGATCAGTTTTGGCGCCAATAATGTTTTTAGTATATGTAAATGACATGACAGAAGGAGTAAGCAGTTATATAAGTCTATTTGCAGATGATGTGAAGTTACTAAGAAAGATAGGAAACCACAAGGATTGTGAGGAGCTACAGAATGATATAAACAAGATATAAGAATGGAGCAAGACATGGGAAATGGAACTTAATGCAAAACTATGCCATGTATTGGAAATAGGAAAGAGTGCATTGAGACCCTAATGGACTTTTAAGTTCTGGGAAAATATTACATCAATAACAAAAGAAGAAAGATTTTGGAGTGTTAATACAGGACAACTTATCACCAGAGAAACATATAAATAGAATATTTGGTGACACTTTCAGGATGCTAAGGAATATACGGATGGCTTTTCATTTCCTAGATAAGGATATGATGAGAAAAATTATAACTATAATGATCAGACCAAAACTGGAATATGCAGAAGTAATATGGTCCCCGCACAAGAAAAAGAAAAATCATCTATTGAAATTGGAAACAATACAGAGAATTGCAACTAAGATGGTGCCAGATTTCAAAGACCAAACATATGAAGAAAGATTAAAAGAAATGCATCTAACACTAAAAGAAAGAAGAGAAAGAGATGACTTTATCACAATATATAAATTGATGAACAACCTGGAGGAAACAGATAGAAAAGATCTAATATTGACAAGAAAAGGAGAGGCTAGAATTTGAGGGGACACAAGAAAAAATTGTTAAAAAAGAATTTTCTTGAACGATACTAAAAAGTACATTTTTGCCCAAATAAGTATAGATACTTGGAATGGACTGAAGGAAGAGGTGATAATGAAAAGCTGGACAACTATAGATACGGAGACAGGACCACACGAGTGTAGCTCAGGCCCTGTATACTACAACTAGGTAAATACACACAAAACACACACACACACAAACACAATTACAATACAGATTAGTGCCATGCAAACAACAGATTAGTAAGCTATAAAAGATTGACTATGCATAATGGTGTGAGAGTATCATAGAAATAAAGAATAATGAAGAAACTCAATACATTCACATCCTGGAGTCATATAAATGTTAAGTATTCCTACTGACCTGACCTGACCTGACCTGATATCCTTCACTTATTGGGTTTTAAAAAGGTAAACAGGTTAAGGATAAATACCAAATGAAGACAATTTTATTCATGTAAAAGTGTGTGCAGCTGGGAGGGAAGAGTGGAGGGGAAGGAGAGATGGAGGGAAGGATGGAAGAAGGAAGGAAGGAAGGAAGTGAGGGCGAGGTTGTCTAACCCAACACCACAATATAAAGCATCCCAGATACATGCATGTACATTAGCACTGATGATGTGTGTGTGTGTGTGTGTGTGTGTGTGTGTGTGTGTGTGTGTGTGTGTGTGTGTGTGTGTGTGTGTGTGTGTGTGTGTGTGTGTGTGTGTGTGCGTGTGTGTGTGTGTGTGTCTGTGTGTGCGTGTCTGTGTGTGCGTGTCTGTGTGTGTGTGTGTGTGTGTGTGTGTGTGTGTGTGTGTGTGTGTGTGTGTGTGTGTGTGTGTGTAAGTGTGTAAGTGTGTGTGTGTGTGTGTGTGTGTGTGTGTGTGTGTGTGTGTGTGTGTGTGTGTGTGTGTGTGTGTATGTGTGTGTGAACCATTCTGCATCTTGTACCGATGGTTTTGTCTCACTATGTACACACTAACACCTTCACTCCACACACACACACACACACACTCTGGTCCATCATTGCTTCCTCCTCCTCCTCCTCCTCCACTTCCTTCCTTATAAACAATTCACACCAATCCTTCCATCTCTTTTTTTGTTGCATTGGACATTTTCCAAAATATTTTTCAAAGTACACTTTGAATGTGGCAAAAATACATGATCAACGACGCACTCAAGCATCTTAAACAAACAACATTATATTCATCTGCTTGGAACAAAACAGAACAAAAGAGTTAAATATACAGAAAATGACAACTCGTCAAGAAAATCCATAGCAATTTAGTGTGTGTGTGTGTGTGTGTGTGTGTGTGTGTGTGTGTGTGTGTGTGTTGGCAGGCAGCTTGAACAATATGTGTTTACCAAGTGATTAGCTTTACTAATCACTAATCCGCTAACTCCAAAGTCAAGTTTGCTAATACTAAACCACTAAATTACAAACAAATTCAGTGGAAGACAACACTAAAATGCTAAATCGCTAACCTTCCAGTAACTCAAACTCAATTCTATTTCCTATCTCTACATTGAATCATATTAAATTTCCAAGCACAGTTTCTGAATCTGCACAATGTTCTGATTATGTTAGTATGAGATGCATCCTTGTATGAATATATCTACATTGTCAAAATTGTGTGTGAACCTGAATGTGTCGAGGACACACAACTGTTCACAACTCACTTGATTATTAGCACTAAAAGGTTAGCAAACTTATAACAAGTTTAGTGCAAGTTCACCAGTTCACTAACGATTTATATAGTTACCAAAAGTGCTAATCCACTGACAACAAGTTAGCGTCACTAATTATGTGATTAGTGTAAGTGTGTTGACCATTGTGTGTACCTGTGTTGTGTGTATGTGTAAAGGTAAGCAATGATTAGGTAACCTTCACCTGCCTCTTCCTCACTGCCTTTAACATAACAAACGTCCTCTTCGGGTTGACAAATTACCCTGACGACATCACGACATGATGACACGGTTAACCAACTCTAAGTCTTAAAGCAGAATATTTCTTCAAAGTTTCTCTGATCACATTCTGATCTCACTTGATGAATTGTTCTTCAAACTCGATCTTCCTTCAAGAGATTTCTCTGAAACTTCATATGCTCCTCTTCCTATTTTTAATGTAAGGCTGTCAAGTAGCATTCAGTAAATGGGATTGTGTTTGCATCATTAGTGTTGTCCTCAACACCACAACCACTCTTGGCACACAACCATTACCACTGTACCTCTGTGACCTGACCAACACAGCCTCACACACCCACCACCACCACCAGGTCACACCTTGGCTTGTGTGGCATCACTTCCTGGTGTGGTGTGGCCTCCAGTGTGGGCGTGTACTTGTGTCAAGGTGTTCTTGTGTGTTGTGTGGCAGTACAAAACAGCAGATTGTGTTTACAGCAGCACAAGGCAAGGTTGTGTTGTGTTGTGTTGTGTTGTTCCTTTGCAACACACAGCCAGCATGTGAGGTTGTAGCATCACACTGGAACACGACGACACACTGCTTCACCAACACAGCAGCAAGGTAATGGACTTCACAAACACATACACTGTTGCTGGTGTGTAAATACATACACGCACGCACACACACACACACACACACACACACACTCCCCTCCCCAACAAAGAGAAGAAAAACAAAAACAATATGAGCAATGGTTTGACACTTCCTTGCTCCCTCTCTCCCCTCCACACTCACTCTCACGGACAAAACAAAACAACATTCCATAATGTTTTGTTGATCCTTTACAATTGTTTCTTCAGATTTATGTTTTTTAAGAATGGTCCACAAATGCATTTGTAACACTAGACTGAAAGTGTTTGTTTGAATTTGTTTTACTTTGGATAACATGAAGTGCAATACAAACATTATGTAAAACTATTACTAGGAAAATGTTTTAACCTTCGCTACAAATCCACTGTTTGTAGAGCAGGAAATAAGAAGCGAGGAGAGTGTAGTTCTGTTGCATCAGGTGAGTTCTGCCCCACAGTGTGCAGGCAGGACTAGGAAGGTACAGAACACACATGTGCTGCACCACTGCACTACTCAACACCACAACAACACACTCAGTCCAGCACAACAAGCAGCAGCTGTGAGAAGACAACACACTCGACTGGTCCAAAACTGTGTCCTCTTGTGGCACAGTGTTGGCATTGCTTGTAGTGCCACCACCAAGCCCAGTCAGAGTGCCACAAAACCTCCTCCTTATGGCACTGATCCCTTCTCACATCTCTGCCATGCTGCACGGGTTCCCTGGCACCAAGGTGGCACTCTACAGCCCCACACTGTTCAACATGGATGGCATCGATGTGCCTTTTGCCGCACCGCACCCTCGAGTACTTACGTCAGGAGGGGCTTCCTGCCGCCACCGCCGCTGCTGCTGCTGCCTGTGTCACATACCTTGAGGAAAGTCTGCTCAGGTTGTGCTTCTTCTTCCTCTTCTTCCTTCTCATTCTTCTTCAGGTTTTTGTCCTCTTGGTTTCCTTCGATGACTGACGGTTCCATTGAGTCCTCCATCTCCACCTGCATCACACACCAAGGTTAGACCACACACCACACACAGCACACACACACACACACACACACCAATCCCTCACCACCTCAAACAATGGCTTTATACCTTGTTACATAGATATACAATTGACAATGTCTCTGTAATTATAAACCTTGAGTGTTGCTTCTTCACATAACATCATCATTATAATTACAATACACTTCTAACAGTCACCATAGTAATAGAACTTTATCTTACCACCAGCCTTTCTATCCCTTCCTGACCCACCACCACCACCACCACCTCCACACCTCTCCTTCGTCACCTCCTCCTCTCTTTCCTCACCTCTACGCTAACACACCTCTCTCTCTCTTTCCTCACCTCCTCTATCTAACCCACCACCACCACATCTCTCCCTCTCTTTCCTCACCACTACCACCAACACCTCCCACCCCTTCCTCACCTCCTCTATCCCTGCGTCCTGGGCCAGTGGTGTGAGGTCGACCTTGGTGAGGCTCCGTGGTGTCTGTTCCCAGGTGTCAATGATCCCTGTGATGTGTTCCCGGGAGTGGTTGTGAGTGTTCCGTCGGTGACACACACTCTGGTCCACCTCCAGCTCACCGATGTACACCTGCAGAGCACATGGGAGAGGATGCAGGCGTTTATTTATTTATTTTATTTTCATTTATAGGGTACTGCTAAGGCCAAGGGCAAACAAAAATGCGTATAAATAATAATAATAAAAAAAAACACACCTCACTACACACCATACCCATCATTCACCCATCACCCACCTCAAATCCTTGTTTCTTGGCATAGGACGCGATCTCGGAGAAGTGAGAGACCCGATCGTTGACACAGTCCACGATGATGAAGGGGAAGAAGCCCTCACCCACCTGCCTCTTGAAGGATTTGATCAGGGAGGCGCGGTAGGACTCCTCTAGCTCCGGCTCATGCTCGTACTCCATGATCTGTGGAGGACGAGGTGGAGGAGGAGGAGGAGGAGGAGGAGGAGGAGGAGGAGGAGGAGGAGGAGGAGGAGGAGGAGGAGGAGGAGGAGGAGGAGGAGAAAAAAATAATTAAGCGACTGCAGTGAAGTGTTGACAATATAAAACAAAGAAAGTGTGATGGATAAATGCAACTAGGTAAACACACACACACACACACACACACACACACATACACACACACACACACATACACACACACACACACACACACACGCGTACACACCTTGGTCTTGACGCGGCGGCCAGTCTCCGGGTCGTTGGTCATTTTCTCTGTCTCCACCATGAAGTAATCGTCCAGACACAGGATACGCGGCGGGGAACCTCCATTCTCAACCTCACGATCCTGGGGGGGTGAGGCAAGGGTGAGGGGTGAGGCAGGGGTGAGGGGTGAAGGGTGATGCAGGGGTGAAGGGTGAGGGCAGCATCTAATCACATCTATTTAAGTGCGTGAATGTGGCAAATGTATTTCTTTTTCCGGTGAGCAAAGAGAACGAGAAAATTCAGTCACGCTTCAAGGCCACTCACACTCACACACACACACACACACACACACACACACACTCACTCTTGGCCACACCCTCACACCCTAACACACTCACCTTAATCATCCTGGCCACTGTAGTTTTGCCAGCTCCGGGCGGCCCTCTTAAAATAATAGCAATTTTGGGCGGCCTCATAAAGCGGCCCGGCACCAACACCAGGTCATCTATAGTCACTGTATCCCCCTCCTCCTCCTCCTCTTCCTCCTCCTCCTCATTGGTGGGTTGTAGGGATGGGGGGCTGGGGGCTTGTGGGGGGTGATCATGTCTTTGTCCTGGGGCAGCGAGGAGGGGTGAACGGTCCCTGTCCCTCCCCAGTGTGTCCCTTTCCCTCGGGTGTTGTGTGGTGCTCCAGGGTGATCCACGGCTGTCCTCGCGGCCGCCCCTTAGGTGGTGGTCACGGGCTAGGGACGGATCCTGCCCCTCGTACATCTGGACCAGGGAAAGGGTTAGGGGGGAGGGGAAAGGGAAAGAGAAAAAAGAGAGAGAGAGATGAACACACTCTATACATGGAAGAATGAAAGTAAAGGAGGAAATGATGAAGGGAGAAAGCAAAGCAAAACAAGACACTAATATGTTTATCAATCCATCCTATCTATTATAAAGCAAGATTCTATAACTGAGACATTGATCTAAAACCGAGCCAATGCTGCTGCTGCTGCTGCTACTGACCTGCCGCTGTGGATGGTCAGGTCGCGGTGGGTACGGTGACCTGTCTCTGGATGGAGGTCCTGATGATGGGCAAAGGATGGAAAAACAAAACATTACACACTTTCAATAAACACAAACAAAATATACATAAAGATTAACAACAAATGAATCTTTTTAAAAACGTTATTCATGCTGAACACAAAGTGGAATGCTAAAGGTGTGTGTTTGTAAGCTTATAGAATACAAAATACAGAAAAGAAATATAATGATCTTTTGAAATGCCACCAAGACTCACACATCTACACATGGAACCTAACTTGTAAACTGTAATGATGATCAATTTAGTATCTTTACGAAAATGAAGTTGTGACCTTGATTAAAATGCCTACAACTTTGTGTTATGAGTTGTGTTTGTGTTGAGTGTTGTGTTGTAGTTGCTGACCTCTAAGTGATGCTCCGTGGCCATAGTCCACCACGGCCGGCGCCTCTGCCCGGCCTGGGGGAGGCTCGCGACCGGGGGGAGGCTCTCTGGTGTCCTCGGGCGGCCCGCGGGTGTAGGGATCCCAGCGGTCCCTGTGGTAGGGGTCGTCTGGGTGTGGTGGGGGGTAGGGGGAGCGGACCTTGGGCCGGTAAGGGTCTGGGTGGGGGTCACGGAAACGGTCTTCAAAACGGTCTTGGAAATGGTCTCTGCCAAAACGGTCTTGGTAGTAAGGGTCACCATGGGGGGGGAAGGGGTCATCCCGCCGGTCGTCAGGGTAGTCCCAGCGCTGCCAGGGGCCTGAGCGGGTGTCAGGGAAGCGGTCGTTCCTTGGGGGGCGGCCGGGGTAGCGGGGGTCCTGGTCATCCCAATATTCTTGTGAAGGGTGTCGGGGGGGGAACCGCGGGTGTCCAAAGGGGTCTTGTTGGGGGTCATCGTCCATCCTGGGGGGGGGGAGACAGGTAGGAATTCATCAAAATTACTGATCTGTACACCTTTCTAGAACTAAATTTTTTGTTATTTCAAGTATTTGTCAACTTCCTGTATGTGCATCTTTCAACCTCCTCTACCAACCACCTCTATGAGCTCTGACCTCTTTCAGGGAGGGTAAGGGCTGACCATCACCAGTCCAGCACGTGATCCTCCACACCACCCACACCCACACCCCACACACACACACACACTCACCTGCCCGGCCCTTCCCTCATCTGGTCCGGGTGTGCTGGGGAAGGGTTCCATCTGCTCTCCCTCTCCCACTTGTTCCGGCCTGGGGGTGGGTGAGGTTCCTGGGGGAAGAGTGGCAGGTGTGAGTGTTTTCATTTTATTCAACAGTAATTGAAGTGAGCAAAGGCTACACATAATATATAGTACAACCTCAATTGAACACACTAAGTCAAGCATTTTAGGTAAAGTTTCATTAGGGTTTCACTACACAAATAAGCACACTACATATCTTCACACTGGGACATAACCTTTACCAACATAATCATAACAGTGTGTAGATTCAGGAACCTTGTTTAAAATTGAATATAATCCAAAGAGCATCTTGTCAACACACTTCAACTTGCAGCTTCCATTACAACATACAACTCTTCCCTGTGGTTCCCCTTTTTAATTACAACATACAACTCTTCCCTGTGGTTCCCCTTTTTAACACCTGTGTGGCCCATACACTCACCTGTCTGTCCCCTCGGTGGCCTGGCCAGGGGCCGTCCCTCCAGGGGGGCTCAGGCTCTCCCCTTGAGGGATCCCTAAATTCTGGTTGGCCGGGGGGTCCTCCAAAGTCTGGGTGACCTGGGTGGCCCGGGCCAAACCCTCGGTGTGGTGGCCCTTCAAACTGGCCACCACTGTATTCAAGTGGCACAGGATCCCTTGGCATGTCCTTAGGAGGGCCGAGGGGATCCTGCTGCATTATGGGGGGACCTTTGGGGATGGTATTGGGGGCAGCACGCAGGTCCCCCTCCTTGTCCTGTAGGGGTTAGGAAGGTTGAGTCTAGGTGTGTGTGTGTGTGTGTGTGTGTGTGTGTGTGTGTGTGTGTGTGTGTGTGTGTGTGTGTGTGTGTGTGTGTGTGCATACCTCTCCCTTCCACACACACTCACCTTTTCCTTAACAGGTGCGGTGTCCTGTGCCTTGCCTGCCTCTCCACCTTCCCGTTCATCGTCGTCGTCGTACCACTCGCCTGGCAGTGTAAACTTCTTGTGTTCCTGCGGTGGCACTCCAATGGGGCCAATCAGGAGTGGCTTAGTGTCAAGCTTCACATCTGGGGAGGAAATACAGGGTGGATAAGCTCTTACTGCACTGTATCTACCCTTCTGTATCTACCTGTCTGCATCTACCTGTCTGTATCTACCTTATCAATGCCACTAAACATCTGCAGAACACCAACATAACTTCACATCAATTAATAGTTGTTTAGAAGAATTTGAGAATCTTTGCACGCAGTTTATTGGTAGAGTTTAAAGTTAGTGTAGCTATTGTGTTTGTGTCTGAGAAGGAGGGAGGGAAGGAGGGAGGAGAGGAGAGGAAGAGAGGAAGTCAAATTAATTTACTTTTTTATAATTCTTTATGTATCTATATCTATTAACCAAACTGGCATTCACTTAAAGGAAGAATACACACACCCACGCACACATGTATACACACACCACACATGTATACACACACACCACACACATGTATACACACTCAACACACATGTATACACTCAACACACATGTATACACACTCAACACACATGTATACACACCCAACACACATGTATACACACACCACACATGTATACACTCAACACACATGTATACACTCAACACACATGTATACACACTCAACACACATGTATACACACCCAGCACACATGTATACACACACACACACACACACCCAACACACAGGTATACACACACACAACACATGTATACACACACCCAACACACAGGTATACACACCCAACACACATGTATACACACACACACCACACACATGTATACACACACACACCCAACACACACTCAACACCCATGTATACACACACCCAACACATATGTATACACACACCCACGTACACATGTATACACACACCACTCCTTCCATCACCTCCCACACTCCACCCTCCCTCCACGTCACACAATCCATTACTCCACAAATTTTTATAAGGGTGTCTTGTACCCACTAACACCTAACCTTCCCTTCTTTTTAACACTCAGAATATTCCTTAAATTCCTCACCACCTCCACAGACACATTCCTTCTTCTCATAACCCTAGCCAGTGATTCAATGACACACCTGACTTCACACACCTTTAACTTATCTTTCCTTCTATCTCTCTATGTTTATATAATACATTAAGTTTGTATTGTATCTCATATGTAATCTAATACCTTTGATTGTATTGAATCTCTCTGACTAGATGATTCACGGTAAATATTGATACTTAAATGTGTGACAGTGTTGCATTGATTGTCTATAAGATCAATGTTATTTTACCTCTAAGATTCTGAAGTTTACTCAATGTTATTTTACCTTTAATATTTTGAAGGTTGCTCAATGTTTTAGGAACTCTTAATAAACGGACTTGTTTCAATTAGTAAAACAGCTACACATATTTTTCACTGCTTTTATATATTCATCTAACATTCTTGTACTTATTTCCAAACTGTTTTCCTAATTCATATAAAATTTTCCCACAAAGACCAACACTTCCGAATGTTTCAAACTAATTGTTGCTAAATGTATGGAGTAGTAAATATTATAACTATCATTCCACTCACTGCTACTCTGCAACTCTCTGTCTATTGATGTTATTCCACCTCCCAACAAATTGAACTTTTAAGAAACAGCAATAGTAATAGTGGGTAGTTTTCAGACAATACTTATACCCTTGCCCAGTCTTCCTAGCCTCCACCTCTCCCTATCCACACACTCCCTCCTTGCTAGTTTAATCCATCCACCTCCATCAGCAACTCTTTCATGCATGTACTCCTTCACCCTATCCTTCCAATTTACAACTGGCCTTCCTCTCCTCCTAGGACCCACACTTTCACTCACATACATTTTCTTCACAAACTCTTCACTTTTTTTCTTTCTCCATATGACCAAACCACCTCAAAGTATTTATATTCACCCATTCCACTACACCACACTTCACTCCCTTTGCACAAGCTCCCATGCCACCACACCTTTCAATACTCCCACCCTCCCACCTTGTCACGCCACATGCTCCTCTCAGATAACTCATTTCCAAACCACACACACACACACACACTTTTGACTGCTGTGCCCTATACCATGTCCAAGTCTCTGATCCATACGTCAATGTTGGCAGAATACTGTTCCTTAAACCTCTCTTTACCTCCTTAAACATATTCCTTCCTCTCATAACCTTTGCCAGAGATCCTATGACACACCTGCCTTTCATATTACCTCTCTCTTTTCTCTCCTTCCATCCCTCCATGTTTGCATAGTACTGTTTCAAAATACTTAACCTCTTTCACTTCCTTCATTTTCTCTCCTATAATTACTTCACACCTTCCTGCTGCTGAGACATTCATTATACACTATAAGGTGGATGAAAGTCAACCACCTCTACTTCCCTTCTTTCAAAAACCATCACCATACATTATTTCCCAGCATTAACCTTCAGCTTTCATCTCGTACATATATTATAACATTCATCCAACTCACTCTGTCTCTCTCTCTCTCTCTCTCTCTCTCTCTCTCTCTCTCTCTCTCTCTCTCTCTCTCTCTCTCTCTCTCTCTGCAAACAACACATTGTCATCTCTATCACCACCAACACCTTCCGTCTTGTACCTCCATTCCACACTTTACCTTTCGTTCCTCCCATACACTCATCTATACAAATATTAAATAGCCAAGGTGACATTACACATCCTTGTCTAATCCCTTCCCCCCCCCACAGGCTTCAATAAGAATACTTTTACTTAGCTCTCCATCCACACACACCCACACCCACACACACACACACACACACCACACACACACTTGTCTCTTTATAAAATGACAATAACTCCCTAACTAATCCTCTATCATCATTTTAATTGCAAATATCTGATCCACGCATCGTTAATATCTATCATTATCTATTATTACTTATCATTATCAAATTAGAATATTAATTTGTGTGCACTGTGTGTGTGTGTGTGTGTGTGTGTGTGTGTGTGTGTGCTGTGTGTGTGTGATGTAAGTATACTCTCAGTTCACTTTTTTCCTAGTTTGGAGTTTTTTCTTAATACTTTTTTTTGGGTACCAGCAATAGAGGAAAGTTATTTTTTTACCTCCTTTACCTGAATTAAGATAAAAATATATATATGTATCAAATAAATTCTATATCAATTCCTTGCCACCACCACCACCACCAATTTCCATTTTATACTCAAATTTAATACATATCTTCCTCATTCTCACTGTAAAAACATGACATTTTCAGGACTAAACTTTCTCCATAAATTGCCTTCAACTAACATTCCTCAATCACTTTCAGCAACTCTTCATAACCAACACAGCTAATTATTCCACTTGACATTTATGCATCATTAACACATCTGTCCACTGATCTCTTGGACATATTAAGTCATATTAATCGTAATCAATAGTGAAGTAATCAATAAGGTTCCATCCATCCCCATCATCATCCTAACTATTGGTAAAATATACAACAATTAACACTCACAGTAATCTATTAAAAACACCCTAATGTCACCCAACCATCTTATATATTAACAATCTCTCATAAAAAGTGATATCTGTAACATATGATAATCTGTCCTAAATCCAAATAGCTTAATGATATTACTTTGATTCCAATTTAGTGTTGCAAGTGTGTTTAGGTAATATTAGCAAGGAATACCTGCTTCTATATCATAAATCTCGCATATTAATATTGACTAAACTGACTCTACCAGTGACATTTATTCAGTGTGTGTTCCCATCATACGTTCTGTTTATTCTTTCAAAATAAACTAAACCAATTATTCCATCTGGCTTCATTGTCTTTCTAATGCATAAGTTTTTGATTAGTTTTATCACCTCACCTTGTCTGTACTAATACTATTGAATTCATATGGAAGGATCTTTCATTTGTGTGTTGTATAAACGAGTTCTTCACTACATGTACCGACTAATCTTTCATTCATTACCATACATGTTCCTTCATTTTCATCCTAAGTCAGTATTTTGTCAACTATATTGTTTATTTCATTGTTTACTTATGAATATTTCGGATTCCTTACTTTTTTTTTTTTACATATGCTTATAATATTCCTTTCCTATTTCATTTCCTGGTCTGAGTTTAAAGTCATTTCTTATTTTCTTTGTATTGTTCTGAAACTTTACTTCCATTTCCTTTGTACTCTTTCCCTTGACTCCTTTGTGTGTGTTCATTCATTAATATTCTTTCAACTAACCTCACACTGTCCTGTCTCCAAAGTATGATCTAATTTTGTCCAACCTAATCCTCAACTCAATCATGTTTTTTCCTTCAACTCTATCTGCCTCAAAACCATTATAATTGAGAGGCTATTTTTTTTCATTACCATTTAAGCATCTGATAAAAAATTTTTGTATGCATGCCCTTCTTGTTCTTTCAATTCTCATCAACAGAACCTTTTCCTTAATGTGTTCCACTCAATTTATATTCTCTCTCTCTCTCTCTCTCTCTCTCTCTCTCTCTCTCTCTCTCTCTCTCTCTCTCTCTCTCTCTCTCTCTCTCTCTCTCCTTTCCCCATAATGAAGAAAATGTTTTTCAGTCTGTGTTTATAGGTGGGTGTGTGTGTGTGTTAAATGGAATCAGAACAGTGTTGTACTGTACATTTTGTTCATCCATACAACAATAATTACCAAGCTTCTAATTTTTCCTCATGTTTCCTGCACATGACAACACACTAACTAGCCCTTCAATCCTGCCAGTGACTAATACATCAACGTTCTGGTTGTTTTTTGTTTCTGTTCAACTTTCATGATTTACAGTTTTGTATCAACCTTTAAAATGTTTCAACAACTACTCAAACAATGTAAAGCTCTGTCATAATCTTTTTTATAGCTTCTACTTTTTTTTTAATCCCTAATGTGACCTTCCAAGTGCCAGCCCTCCCTTCCCTGGCACTGGCACTGTAATAGTTGCTATGGTAATGGCACCATGAGTAGGTCATAGGATGCATCATAATTGTGATTCTGTTTTCTAACCTAAATATTAAAATTATTTTAGTTTCAAAATTAATTGGTTCAAACGTGCATTATGTTGTCCTTCCTTGCCTGGCCTGGCCTGGCATGGCATGGCATAACACCTTCAACATTATAATAAACATTCACATTTGGTGTACAAGTGTACCAACCAACACATTGCCTTCCTTTCACTTCCTTTACTCATCAAATCAAAAATCCTTATACTGGAATTCACTTCAATTTGTCCTTGAATTTTTTTTTTTATCTTTTGTTCGATTAATCCTTTTTGGTCATTCACTTACAATTGTTGAAAACCAACAAAATAAATGATTCAAATGAAAATACTGATCAGTGGCATTGTTTCCTGAAGGACCTTGAGGCCCAGCCAAGTGTTCCTGACCAAGGAGGTGCAGGAGTGCCAACACAAGGCCTCACCTCACCTCACCTCACCTCACCTCACCCCTTACATGCACACTTGCCTCTACAATGGACTGATAAAGTTTCAACCTGTGTGTGTGTATGTGTGTTTGTTTCACCTCAAACACTACACACGCCTCCACTACACACTGACACACTTCACATCTTAATCATCCTTCACGTTCATTCAACACTTACAACTAAGTATAGAACAGGGAAATTTCTTTCAAACTAAACTAATGTAACCACAAATGGTAAAATTTTTTGATGTACTACACCACTAAGTGTACACACACACACACACACACACACACACTTCCTAGATAAAGATACTAGAAAAATTATAACTACAAAGATTAAACTAAAACTGGAATATGCAGAAGTAATATGGTCTCTGCACAAGAAAAAGTATTTGTTGAAAATGAAAGAATAAAGAGAATAACAACTAAGATGGTGCAAGATTTGGAAGACTTAACCTATGAGGAAAGATTAAAATAAATGCAACTAACAATATTAAAAGAAGAGAAAAATGAGACTTAATTACTAAATATAAATTGATGCACAATTGGAAGGAAATGGATAGAAAAAATATAATATTAAGAAGAAAAGGAGAGGCTAGATATTTGAAAGGACAAGAAAAAAAAGAAAAAAGTATAGATACTTGGAATAGATTAAAGGAAGAGGTGATAATGGCAAAGAATGTACAACTGAAGGAAAAACTGAACAATTATAGATACGGAGACAGGACCACACAAGTGTGGGTCAGGCCCTGTATACTACAACTAGGTAAATACACACACCTCTTTCCTTCCCATCTCACTGTGTGCATCTTCCTGCGTTCAGTTTAAAATGACTAGGAGTACTATTACTATTAAGTGCAAAGTTTAGGGTTTATAGAATATAATAAAATAAGTGAGTTGTTATGGTTGATAATGATAAGTTTTGAATGTTTGGTTGAGTTGAGTTACCTTGCCACACACTACCACCAAGGTGACTCGCCTCACCACAACCACACACCATGCACGGGACACTCCAGGGGAACACAATGGAAAAAATTAAATAAATCATTTGAGGAGAAAAGGTGATCAATGAAATGAACCCGACTGTCCATCAAACACAGTCATGAGCCGGGAACACAAACACTCACACGGGAATGAAGAAGTAAGATGAGCCGTTACAGTGCAAGGAATGGGCTCAGACCAAGGACTTTATGGCGGAGAGAGAGAGAGAGAGAGAGAGAGAGAGAGAGAGAGTAATAATAATAAAACCTTATCACACTTTCAGTCTTACAATTTTGATCCATTGCAATCACTCAAGTGTTGTCACATTGAAGGTAAAGAAGAAACAACTTGAAGGATACAAAGTGTAATACTCACAGCAGGAAGCTCAGGTGTTTGAAGCTTTGTCTTGTGTCTTGTGTCTTGTCAGCATGTTGTCTGAGTGTGTCATTGGTTTGGCACACTCGTAACAACACACTCGACACCACACGACACACTCTTAGGCCGTGTGCATGGTGGGATGTGTCATGTATGTGTATGTATGTGTTGCATTTACTATTGAAGTGTGACGTGCAATCATTGTCGTGTGTTTTGTTCCGAGTCAGTCTTATGGATGTGTGTTGTGTTGTGTTGTGTTATTTGTATTCCAGTGTTCTTCACCACTTGAGTTGTGTTGTGTTGTGGAGTGTTGTTGTGTTGTTGTGTGCATATTTTGGTTGTTCTTCACACTGACAACCTTCATTGTTGTACTTTACAACCTGTCATTTAGTTGTGTTGCACAATGTTGTGTTGGGCGTACAAGTGTACAAGTGTACAAGTGTCATGTGTCAAGTGATTGTTGCAATAATAATTGTGATGAAGGTGAGGCAACAGTTAATGATGAGTGGTGTACATAATGATGGTAGTGTTAATGTGTTCATGAGTGGGTGACATGACACAAGGGCAGCAGCAGCACCCAGGTGGTGACGGGAGTTAGTTCTCTCGTCTATATTTTCCCTTCACTCTCCATGGAAAACATCACTCACTACATAACCAATGATTACCTTCTATCAATCATCTATATGTACTTTCTTTTCCAGTATGGCTGTGTGTGTTGGGCAGCACAGAGCTCACCAGTAATCACATTCAAGGGAATACTACACTACAGGGTAACTACATTCAACTATCATGTGGGTGTATGCGTCCCGTGTGTCAAGGGGACTGGATCTAAGTGTTCCACATACATCACCTCTTTCTGATAACCCTGCTTATAACTATTCATATAATGGCTTACTTTGTAGAATATGATTTTGATATCACTTGGATGCACTAATGATCACACAACTGACTCCCTATCATAATGGAGTGTTTAAATTGCCTTCAACACACATGGGAGGGACAAGGATCATTAGAAGAAGTGGTGAGTGTGGCGCTAGTGACCACAGGGAATGGTGACAGTAAGAGGCAGTGGTGAGGCAGCTAAAGAGGTTTGCTTTGCTTCACCTTATAACACTTCCCCACAAACAAGTGTGAAGGTGGGAGGAGTACAAATTACTACAACAAACACCCCAATCAAAATAGTTATGTACACTAATACCACCTCCACCAACCCTTGATGGTGGACAGGGTGAGGACAAGTTGATGATGATGATGATGATGATGATGTTGAAGGGTAAGTTATATCTAATGTTAAAAGTGCAAAGGCAATAATGTGTGTTGCCCTGCCACTGCCACTGACCTAAACCTTGGCTGCTACATGCTTGCCCTGCACCCCCCCCCCTCCGCCCCTTGACGTGGGTTCACTGCCCACAACACTTACTTTTCACCTCTTTGCTTCTTCAACAATAATTAAGCTATGTGTACAAGAAACAAAATGTAGTTTTTTTTAATTCAGGAAAGTACAAATATTACTTTGGCAGCATAAATCAAGCTTTATTGTCAAAGTGATAACCTTAAACCTATATCTATGTGAACTGTAATCAAACACTTCTTTACATATTATTTTGACTTGTTACGTGAACCTGTATATATTTGGTGGTAAATCAGTACCCATGTGTGTGGGTCCGAGTGTGAGTGTGAGTGTGTGACGGCAGCCAGCCTGTGTGTCCCCGTGTGGCGTACACTCACCACACACACACACACACACACACACACACACACACACACAGGCTCACATCACATGCAGGCTGTCATGGGAATACAAAACAAAAACAACACTACACATTGTTGTCTCCTTGCTGGAAGGTCATCATCATCATCATTATAAAGTGACAGGACGTAACACACACCACGTAGCATCTACCTTAAACACACCCACAAACTCATCACCGGTCTCAGGTATCACGCCCAAACCTGATCAGGGGCTGCCATTTTTTTTTTTGTGCTAATAATCTTACTTTTTCTAAATTGCTCATTACATGGAAATTCAAAGAGGCACCTCATTAAGAACACACATGTGCTACACACACCACACCACCAGCACACTCACTACACCTCACACCTCTCGCTCTCTCTCTCTCTCTCTCTCTCTCTCTCTCTCAAGCCCGTTAGAATGGGTGAAAAAATGTAAGAGGCAATTAGTAATTCTATACTGAATTAAGAGGCAATTCTATAGATAAATAAGAGGCAATTCTATACTGAACCTCTTTAAAAAAAGAATAAAATATGTATCACCACCACCTTCTCCACCACCACCATCATCATCATCACCTTCTTTCACCATCATCACTTTCACCATCATTAGCAACTACTCCTATGATATACACCATCATCATCATCATCATACTCCTCCTCATCATCATCACCAACATCATCATACTCCTCTTCCTCCTCCTCATCATCATCATCATCATCATCACCATCATCATCATCATCATCATCATCATCATCATCGACAGTAATTATCCTTACAACATACATAGTTAGGTCGGCCATCGGCACACATACACTTAATTATGGAGGAGTGTCCTTGACTCCTGTGAACTCTCCTTCCCCTTAGTGTGGGTGTTGTGTTGCATTCACCAACACCACAACACCACCTTACACTCTGTTCAACACCACACCACCACCCTACACTCTGTTCAACACCACACCACCACCCTACACTCTGTTCAACACCACCATCAAACAAACACCACGAGTTTGAGTCAAGGTGAGTCACTACACCCAACACTGAATGCCTAATACCATACCTTCACAACACTCATATTCTATTATCAAGGTTGTAATTGATTTCACAAATTAATTACTTCATGTTACCATATCTAATAAATACTTCAATGTAATACCGTCATACAATTCAAGCCTATCATTAAGAATAAAGGATTGTATTAAGTAAATTGGTTAATAAATGCACAGCTGATTGTCACAAACTTAATGACAATGTTGGCGGTGCATTCCTTCACCTGTTTACTTCTCCTCCTAAGGGTGCCAAGGGGCTAAGAGACAGGAGTGTGTGCATGTATGTGCCCATTTACGGGTACAACAGCTTGGTATATAGATAGAGCAATAGATAAATATTTTTAAGGATAGGCTTGAATTTTGTGATAAGTATTGTGACAAGTATTTTTGGAACTTGGTAACTTGCAGTAATTGTGAAATCAATGTCAACTCTAATGATATCACTAGAACCTGACAACATTGTGAACGTACAGTGTCAGTGTTGGCCTCAGTAATGTTTGTTTGGTTGAGGTGTGTACAGTAGTACACATTGGCCTGGTGGCTACACTCCTGCCCACCACCACCACCAGTACCGGAGTTCACTAGTGGAGACATTTGTGTACTCCTCTCACCTCCTTAGAGCACCTCTCCCTACCTACTAATTGGGTGCACCTTTCACGCCAAATTCTAACCACCTTAAGTATTAACAATGCAAGGAATGGCCAGTGTTAGTGTTAGTGAGGAGCGCCACACATCCATCCACACACACACACACACCACTCATCATCATGTCCTATAACTTATACCTTTGGTACACATGTGTGTGCTTGACTCACTTAACATCTAGGCTCACTCCACACCATCCAATGGTGCAACAATGGCACCTAGTCATCCAAATATCATGTAATATTCTGTTGCAATAAGTTAGCCACAATTTACTATTCCTCCTGAGTATATAATATTAAGGCAGAGGAAGTTGAAGTAGAAGGGAAACCACCTTCAGGGCAGCAAGACAGTAGGAGAGGAAGGTCAATAGTGATGAGAACACCTGACCACCAGGTGATACACACACACACACACACACACACACACACAACTGAACATGTGCTGTACAAGTACCAACCCCCTCGGAGGGAACTACTCAAGAACATCAAATACCACAACTACACACACCTTGGAAAGATTCAACATTTTGTTTTCTTGGTGTCAGATTTCTATGATGGTTTCAACGGTCACTGACTCACCAAACCAACCTTGTTCACGTTCCAGTACTCCTTGTACTGTACCACACTCAACACCACCAGCCTCACACCCTCCTCCTGTACCTCATCACACCATCACCACCACCACCACCACACAGGCTACCCTCCACTCTATTATTGCCACATAACTTGTGTGTGTGTGTGTGTGTGTGTGTGTGTGTGTGTGTGTGTGTGTGTGTGTGTGTGTGTGTGTGTGTGTGTGTGTGTGTGTGTGTGTGTGTGTGTGTGTGTGTGTGTGTGTGTGTGTGTGTGTGTGTGTGTTGTGTGTGTGTGTGTGTGTGTGTGTGTGTGTGTGTGGCATACAGCATACAATACAATTTTCATGTTTATCATCCAACAAATCCCAATAACATTTTTAAGAGTTTATCTTTTCCTTTGTCTTTCCTTCATATTCATCACATCTGGTTTGAAAAAAAGAGTTGTACTTGTACTTGTTCTCAACAAACATAACCATCACCATCACCAGACACAATCAATGTGACTTTACCATCACCACCAACTCCTCTTACTACAACTAAGCTTTCCTTTTCTTTTCTTTTCACTTTCCTCCAACATCAGATTCTTTCCATGAATTACATCAAAGTGTTAACACGATAAACAACATGTACATCTTATAGGGATAGGTAACATTTCATCTTTTCTTTACACAAACAAGAGGTACGTAATCAATGCTAGTGTATGTACTATTACGGCTAAATACTAAGGACAAAACTCCACCCAGAATGGCGGAGGAACTCAATGTAACCAACACCCACACTCAGCCTGTCTGCACCAGTCATCCCTCAAGTACCCAAGTGTCACCCAGTGGACCACGGCACCAAGCCCACGGGAGGCACAGGGTCACACTCAGGGCAAAACTATGCACACACAGAGAGAGTAAAAGAGAGAGAGAGAGAGAGAGAGAGAGAGAGAGAGAGAGAGAGAGAGAGAGAGAGAGAGAGAGAGAGAGAGAGAGAGAGAGAGAATATAAGTGGGTGTAGGAAGCATAGAACACTAAGCTGTACTCTACCAGCATCAGTTCACCACCACCACCACCACACAAAGAGGACCACTGACTGACTGGTTCATGTACAAATCAAATCACATTGGAAAGCAAAGCATGGAAGTCAAGAAGGGATAAAAAATAATAATAATAATAGTAATAACGAGGAAAACTAAAAAATACTTCACAAACACCTCGAGCAAAACAGCTTCAACTTGCTGCTATTGCTCTTAATATCCACCCCATCTTCCTCTACTTCTTCCCCTTCCTCTTCCCATACCCATGTCCATGCCTCTGCCCCTGCCCCTGTCCATACCCATCCCCATCCCCATGCCCATCCCCCTTCCTCTGCTCCACCCTCGCCCTCCCCGACCCCTTGCCGACTCACCGATCTTCTCGTCCTGGAGGTCATGGAACACAGCTGCTTTGGTGTCTATATCGGTCTTCTTCTTCTTGTTAGCCCCTTCCTTGGAGTCTTCTTCCTCACTCCCTCCACTCTTCTTCCTCTTCCCGTCCTGCGGCTTCTCCTCCACGGCCGCCACGTTGGGTGTCTTGCTGTCCTCCTTGGGCGGTGCATCGGTTAGGTCAAGGCCAGGGATGGTCTCCTTCTCTCCTGCAACACAAACACAAACACATTGCAATCAGGGGAAAATAAACACAAATGCAAATTATGAGATGTAGTAAAGGTTGATAGGAGTACAGGTAGAAGAGAAGGAAAGACACTTAACATATGGAAAAGTAGTTGAGATACAGAGAAAGTCAAGACCATTATATATAATTACTACATAGAGTTCAAGCACCATGATGTAAGGTAGGATGTACAGGCAGAAGTATGACCTGCAAGGGTAGATGGTAGTACAGTGGCTAGTGTTCGGGTATGTGAACCTAGAGTCCCGGGTTCAAGTCCAGATATCCGCTGTCCACTTTTCTTTGGTATTACCGCCGAGTGGCCAAAGATTACCCTATTGCTGCCATAACACTGTCCTCAACGGGATTTGCAATGTTATATGCATTAAGGCAGTGGCAGCAATAGCCTCTCTCGACAACAAAGAAAACGAAGAAAACGAGGCGTCACTATAAAAAATCTAAAACCTGCGCTACTAACGGGCAGAGGCCGATTATCTAAGGCCTCCAGTAAACCTACCGGCACCAAGGGTTATATTGAGGGAAAAAACCAAAACACCCAAGGTCACCAGTGATGGATGTCAACCTTAATCTTGACCTGAGCCCAGTGACTCCTTAAGGTCCCTAGTGGTGTGAACCTACCTTTCTTCCATCCTGGCGGGCCATCACGGCGGTCCATTGGTCCATCCTCAGGTTGTGACCAATCATCTCCACCCCGGCCTCGGCCTCGGCCCCAACCACGGCCTGGAGGAGCAGAGGCGGGGAATGGAACCATGATAGTGTTGATACATACACACATATTAAAGTGCATTTACATGCACACGCACATGCACGCACACAAACACACACACACACGAGTCTCTCAATATTTTCATTCTTGCTCAACAAGTTCATGTTGGAAGTACACTTGACTTTCAATTTAATGGACCCCAATTAAATGCACTTTGGATTTAATAGATGCCATTCGCTACCACACAAGTGGACAAGACCACTCACTCTGCTAGGTGGCAGAGAGTGGTGAAAACTTTGCCCCATTTCAAGCCTGTAGTGCCATTCAATGATTACCTGCTAACCTAGCCACACGCTCTTCAAGTGTTTATGTTTATTTCTTGTTTATTTTACTATTTTGATTGGTTAAATGCTCCTCAAGCCTCCTGTGACATCAAGATCAAGCCCCAGATCTGCAGATTTTGTCCGTTGCTTCCGATATCCGATAAATAGGTATGTAAAACCAAGGTATGAGTGTACGCACAATCTGCATTATTGGACTAATGTTTCCCTCCTTTTGTCTGTTAAAATGAGGCATGAATGTAAATCCGTCAACTGATGTTACATGGAAGGGCGAGAGACACACCAGTCCAAGCTATTGGCAAGAGTGGGCAGAGGGCTAAAACCACTGTTGCAATACTGACCCCTCGGCACACTGAGCTGTTGTACCCTACACTGTGTATGTTGTGCCACAGCCTGTAGGGGTGACGCTGTGTGAATCCCTATGGATGGATTACTGAACACTTGCACCACCTTGCCACGCCGGCATTTTGTGTGTGGACAGGGACTGGAAGCGCAGCGGGAGGACACACTGAGGCTTTTGAAGGCACAGAATTTTTTTTTTTTCTATATCACAAACCGTTGGCGCCAGTAGGCTTTATTGAGGCTAGTTTAGGCTGCCTCTACCCGTTACTTGGCGTAGGTTTTAGATTGTTTTATAGTGACGCCTCAAATGTTTACGTTCTCTCTTGAATATGTTGAGAACGTGTGAGGCTTATTGCTGCTACAGCCTCAAATGCATATAACATTGCAAGTCCCGTCTGAGGACAGTATGGCAGCAATTTGGGTAATCTTTGGCCACTCGGCAGTAATACCAAAGATAGAAAAGTGGCCAGTGGATATTGGGGGATCGAACCCGGGACCCTAGGTTTGCATGCCCGAACGCTGACCACTGTACTACCACCTACCCATGATGTGAGAATGCTTACCGTGTACACTCTTGTGAACCTGGTCTCTTGAGACTGCTGCCAAACACCAAGAAATAGACTTTTACAAATAACAGACAAGGTGATTCCCCATTTAGTCCGTTAAATTGAGGGATGAGTGTAGCCCCTTTCATCAACTAATACAGTCGACGCTCGATTTAACAGACCCCGATTTAACGGACTCTGTCCACTGGCGAACAATCAACCCAGATCCAGACTAAAGTCCGTTAGTGTAAAAGAAAGTCCGGTAGGTGGCGGGCACATAGGTGGCGGGCACATAGGTAGAAATCCGTAAGGATTAACCAAACAACAGACTTTTTACATAACGGACAGGGTTCCCTCCTCATTAGTCCGTTGAATCGAGGGTCGACTGTAATATAAAGTACTCCCGTAGCAGGTTACCACTGCTTCCGGCTGAGACGTCTATAATGGTTTGTGACTACAATGTGAAGGTGGTAACAGCCAGTGTGTGAGCCTATGACAGCTCATTTTCTACAGAATCTATCTTGAAAGAGTTGCTAATAGAGGGGGAAGGATTGAACTAGAGAGGAGGAAGTGTGTGGCTAGGGAGAGGTGGAGGCCACCCTGCCATGGCCACCCTTTGGGGGACGTTCCAGGAGGGAACAAGGCATCAGACTATAGATAGATAGATGAAAGTAAATCACTGTACTGCATCAACATTGTGGACTAAAGCTACATGGATGACTGAGGACCCTGGTTGTACTCACCAGGTGAAGGCAGGATGCCCCGGCCACGGCCTCGTCCCTGACCACGCTGGCCACCACGACCCCAGCCTGGCCCATCATCCTCTTGTTGGTTCTGGCCACCCCAGCTTCTGCACCAGACAATGAAAAGTTAGTTGTACTGTTGCAAAATACACACACACACACAAGAGTGTAGTTAAGGTCACTGGGCAGGCTTGGGTCTGAGCCTCACTTAAGGTGCAAAGTTTCACTGATCACCAAACAGTTAGTGTCCAAAGTGAGCAAGAAGATGGGGTGTGTGGTGTGTGAAAGGTTACAGCCTTACCCATAAATCAGACTATAATGACCTGTAAGCCCTCTTGGGAGGGTAATGGCTGGTGATCACAAGTCCACCACGTGATCCTCAACAGACCGTGGTAAATATTACAATACTAAATTACTTAATAAACAAAAATAAAAATGACAGCAAGTAATTGGAATACCACCAAACATATGAAAATCAACATACGTTATGTCACACAATTGAAGAAAATGCACCTCAACAATACTTATGAGAACAGAACTTGGTACCAATAGTTGGTGGCAAAACAAAGTAAAACAACAAATGCACAACAAATATAAAGTGATGAGGTGATGAGCCAAAGGTCAGGTCACTACTAACCTGTCACTTGGCGGCCTCCATGGTGCGTTGTCCCCTTGCTCATCCTCAGGCTGCCACTTGTCATCTTGTTGCTGTCCTTGCCAAGACCCACCTCGGCCTCGGCCCCGGCCTGGAGGCATGTCTCTAGGTCGGTTCCTGTCTTCACTGCCCCACCGGCTACCGAGGTCTTCCTGGCCACGATCAGAATCATCCCAATCATTGTTTCCTCGGCCACGACCTCTTTGGCCCCAGCCTTGGGAGTTCCGGCCACGCTGACCCCAATCTTTGGAGTCGGGGCCATCCATACCTTGTTCCCCAGGGCCGCCCCTTCCCCTTCCACCTCTGCTACTGTCAAATCTACTCCAGCCTCCCCTGGCAGAGTCTGATCCTCCCCGACCCCGCCAGCTGGACTCCCCACCATTCCCCTGCCATCCTCCAGGGCCACGGTCCATCTTATCTGTGTCATCGTCGCCCCAGCGACTTGAGCCTGGCCCTCCCCTGCCTCGGCCACCTCGGCCACTCTCCCCAGGGAAGCGATCCATTTGACCTGGAGGTCCTTGCTCCCACTCAGGTCCACTTGAGCCATCCTGGCCTCCTCGACCCCTTCCCCAACCCCGGCCCCGGCCTCGGCCCCATCCTGGTTGGCCAAAGTTTCCTCCGTCACTGTTCTTCTGGCCAGGGTCTCCTGTGGTGTCCTCCCAGGATGGTTGGTCATCCTGGCCAAAACCACTCGAACCAAAGCCTCCTCGACCTCGCCCCCTCTGACCAAAGGATCTGTTTGGACCACCCCGATCCTGGCCCCGGCCACCTTCCCTTAAACTAAAGCTACTTTGTTCCTCATCTTGATTCTGGGAATATGGTCCCTGTCCTCGACCAGCTGGACCAAATCCTCCCCTAGGTTCCCTACCTCCCCTACCACGTCCCTGTCCCCCCCAGCCATCACGGTCAGAGCCTGACCACTGGCCACCACTCCCCGGCTCTTGTCCAGGGCCATCTCGGCCACCTTGCCAAAAGTTTGAGCCTTGGTCTTGGTCTGGTCTGTCCTGCCATCGGCTGCGACTTCCTCTGTCATGGGCCGGGCTAGACCTTCCCAGGTCACTGTTGAAACCAAAATCTTTGCGGTCTTGGTCCTTGTCATAGTCGTCTGGGCCCTGGTTCAGGCTACTCTTACCAAAGCTTTTACCAAACTCTTCCTGTGGTGGTTTGGAATCAAAGATTTTTGGGCTAAACCCAGCAAGTCCTGTACTCTGGCCAAATCCTCCTCGGCCCATGCTTGGCCTGGATCCTCCTCGACCCTGATTTGAACTAAAGCCGCCTCTCCCTCTACTTTGACTGTAGTCACTTCCATCTTGACTAAGGTCACTTTGTTCTTGATCTGGGTCAAATTCACCTCTGTCTTGATTTTGTCCAAATCCACCTCTTCCTCTATTTGTACCAAAACCACCTCGGCCACGGGATAAATCACCAAAACCACCTCTGTCCTGAAGCTGGCCAAGACCCCCTAGGCTGGGTGACTGACCTGGCCTACCTTGGCCTTCATTCTGTCCAAATCCACCTCTGTCTTGATTGATGCCCATGTCATTCTTGTCTTGACTCTGACCAAAGCCTTCTGGATCCTTGTTGTCATAATCTTGATGCTGGTCAAATCCTCCTCGACCTCGGTTAAATCCAAAGTCACTTCTCCCTCGGCTGGATCCAAAGTCACCGCCTCGGCCACGGAACTGACCAAACTCACTGCCCCGGCCCATGCCTTGACCAAACTCACCACCGCGACCACGAGTCTGGCCAAAGTCACCTCCCCGACCCCTGCTTGAGCCAAAGTCATCACCCCGACCCCTGCTTGAGCCAAAGTCATCACCCCGACCCCTGCTTGAGCCAAAGTCATCACCCCGACCCCTGCTTGAGCCAAAGTCATCACCCCGACCCCTGCTGGACCCAAAGTCATCACCTCGACCCCTGCTTGAGCCAAAGTCATCACCCCGACCTCTGCTTGAGCTAAAGTCATCACCTCGACCCCTGCTTGAGCTAAAGTCATCACCTCGACCCCTGCTGGACCCAAAGTCATCACCTCGACCCCTGCTGGACCCAAAGTCATCACCTCGACCCCTGCTTGAGCCAAAGTCATCACCTCGACCCCTGCTGGACCCAAAGTCATCACCTCGACCCCTGCTTGAGCCAAAGTCACCTCGGCCACGACCTTGGCCAAACTCACTATCCCTACCTCTGCTTGAACCAAAATCTCCTCGGCCTCTACTAAGACCAAAGTCTCCTCGACCACGACTCTGGCCAAATCCTCCCCGGCCCTCGTCTTGGCCAAATCCCCCTCGGCCTTCGTCTTGGCCAAATCCTCTTCGGCCTTCATCCTGGCCAAACCCTCCTCGGCCCAGGTCTTGGCTAAATCCTCCCCGGCCCTTGTCTAGGCCAAAACCTCCCCGGCCCTTGTCTTGACCGAATCCTCCTCGTCCCTGGTCTAAGCCAAATCCTCCCCGGCCCTCATCTTGGCCAAATCCTCCCCGGCTTTTGTCTTGGCCAAATCCTCCTTGGTCCCGGTCTTGGCCAAAGCCTCCTTGATCCCGGTCTTGGCCAAAGCCTCCTCGGTCTTGGCCAAATCCTCCTCGGTCTTGGCCAAAGCCTCCACGGCCCCGGTCTGCACCGAATCCTCCTCGGCCCTGGTCCTGGCCAAATCCTCCTTGACTCCGGTCTTGGCCAAATCTTCCTTTGTCTTCATTTTGATCAAATTCTCCTTGATTTTTACCATCATCTCCTTGGCCTTGATTCTGGCCAAAGCCCATCCTGCTCTGACCTGGCCCTGAGTCCTGGCCCTGGCCAAACCGGCTCTGACTTGAACCAAAGTTTCTCAAATCCTGATCTTGTCCAAAGCCACCTGACCCTTGATTCTGGTCAAACCCTCCTGAGCCCTGATCTTGTCCAAAACTGCCTGGCCCCTGACTTTGGCTAAAGCCACCTGGTCCCTGATTTTGGCCAAATCTTCCAGAACCCTGATTCTGGCCAAAGCTGCCTGGCCCCTGATTCTGGCCAAAGCTGCCTGGTCCTTGATTCTCACCAAAACTTCCTGGGCCCTGATTCTGTCCAAAACCTCCTGGTCCCTGACTCTGGCCAAAGCCTCCTGAGCCCTGATTCTGGCCATATCTTCCTTTGTTTTGGCCAAAGTCTTGTCCCTGATAAGAACCAACGTCTCCCTGGCCTTGGTTCTGGCCAAACCTATTTTGATCCTGGTCAAACTTCCCCTGATTTGAGCCAAAGCCACCTTGGCCTTGATTCTGGCCATAGCCTCCTTGATTCAAACCAAACCTTCCCTGGTCTTTGTTAGGACCATTCGCACTGCCACTGGTCAAGGTGCTGGTGGTGGTGGCAGTGGTGGTGGTAGTGGAGGTGGAGGTTGCTGAGGTGGTGGAGACTCGTGAGGTGTTGGTCTTGGCGTTGGTGGTGTCAGTGGTAGTAGTGGTACTAGTGGGGGAAGGTTTATGTTGTTGGTTTTGAGTGGACTGTTTAAACTTGGCTAACTTCTTGTTGCGAATGTCATCTCGTTTGGCTAGCAGCTGGGCCCTCCAAGTGGTCCACTCCTCTTCATATCTATAAGCAGGTCAACAAAGTGGTCTAGATATATTAGATATAAGTACTAGCTCAAGTATGCCTTTTATCTATCTACACAAGACTCCTGTTGCTAAGAACTCATCACCCAAAGGACGGCCATGAGTGACGTCATCATTGATTCCTGTCCTTGTATGTTGTGATCCTCTCATTCCCCTTCCTCTCGGCACACACTGCATCTACAAACACACTCTAACACCTGCACCTTCACCTTCACTAAGTACAATCTATGTCTAGTTTTAGTGCCGGTGGTAGTGTCGGCTGCATATTTTGTGTCATTTGAGCTGAACTAACGTGTGTTGGCAAATGGCTGTGACCGTGTTGTCTGGCTGTTCCTGGCAACACTCTGCTTTGTTTGTATTCAAGTTTGTTCCATTCATTAACTTAACACTAGAACACTTGAGTCCAATGAAGTGAGGTCAGGTCCAGACGGTTTTCCTAACCTCACTATCACTACACATCACTCCCTGACACCCACCTGTTTGTGCTCCAGCCACACTTAGCTGAATCACAACTCTCCATAATTACCATCACTGAGTTTGACTACTTTTCCAGATAACTACTGTTTATATTGATAATTAAAGATATTAATCACCCACTATGATGGTTTATTTACACTTTAATGCTTCCATCCTGCTGCAAAACTTTTCACTCTACTTCCTATTATTATCCCTGTGGGGGGGAGGGGAGGGTGAGGGGGGGGGGGCTACAACAATCCTACCACTGTAATCCCAGCAGTTCATAAAAGGTGTCAATAGACGGAGTGAGGGGTCTGGGCAGCCCTTCCTCTATATACTCTCCAACAAAGAAACACAATGAAGAGGGGGAAGGGAGAGTAATGTCTCCCTGAACCCTGGCGTGTCTTCCCTTGGCTACCCCCTTCACAAGGATAACAGCTTGGTACATAGATGGACAGACAGACTTCCTAATGTACCAGCCGTCCAAATCACCTTACAATGCACTGCTCGACACCTTAGTCATCTTTCACCACACATTCCCTTCCTCTAACACCTTGAGAGTCCAGTGGCAGGTAAGTCATGCAGTGATATCCTGGGAACAGTCACAGTTAGTCAGGTCAAAACATTACAACCAATCACTGATGCTGCTGCTGATGTTTAGTTCAACCCTCACCCTTTGTTCCACCTTGGGATGTGTATTAACACTGTAAACCACATCAAGGTGCGGACGGGCGGCTGCCGACAACATAACATACTTGTACAAATTAGAAAGAGAGAGAGAGAGAGAGAGAGAGAGAGAGAGAGAGAGAGAGAGAGAGAGAGAGAGAGAGAGAGAGAGGTAGGTAGGTAACACTTACCGTCGGAGTGCATGCTTGTCAGGATGGCCCTTGTTGTCCTCACGCCACTTGTCAAACTGCTTCTCCCAGTTGGCAAATTGTACGTCAAACTCCTTCAAATCTTCATCTTTCTGCAGGAAGAAGTGTGTATTTTGGTTTTCATTACACGGTTTCTTCACAATAACGCAATGCAATCCAAATACACACACACAGAAAAAAAAAAATAATTTCTTACTTATTTCTTATTATTGTACAACTAATTTTGCTTACGTCTGATTGAACTCATAACTTTAATGATCAAAAATCTCATGAATGAAGGAATAAATAACGATGAAGACACTCACCGACTCATCAAACTCCGGCTGCTTGTTGTCTTCTTTGCCTGCTCCTCCAACTCCTCCTCCTCCTGGTCCTAAGAGTCCTCCCCGTCCTCCTCCCTGCTGTGTGTTGCCCCCTGACCCATATGGCTGGCCACGCCCTCTTCCTCCTGGGTAAACAAAGTGTGAAAAAGAAATTTAAAACAAAAATTAAAAAGACAAGCTGGGAAAAATATATATGTGTGTACTAGCTTCATGTTAGGTTAGGTTAGGTTAGGTTAGGTTAGGTTAGGTTAGGTTTGATTTGGTTTGGTTTAGTTAGGTTAGGTTAGTCAGTGTGGTTAGGTTAGGTTAGGTTAGGTTAGGTTAGGTTAGGTTGGGTTGGGTTGGGTTGGGTTGGGTTGGGTTGGGTTGGGTTGGGTTGGGTTGGGCTAGTCAGTGTGGTAGCCTCCCTCTGACAGACACACACACACACAAACTTACTGATGGATGGTGGAGGGTAGTTGATGCCTCCTCGTCCCATGAGCGGCACGTCTGTATTCTTGATTGGGTCGTGTCCTTGTCCTTGCCCTTGCCCTTGTCCTTGCCCTTGCCCAGTGTTGTCCCATCCTGACTGGTGGTTGGGGGGAGGCATGCTGCAGTCCATCCACCCTTGGGAGTGACTGGTGGTGTGTGACATGGGGGAGGACTGGCTCTGTGACCACTGGTACCCTTGCTGCCCACCCTTCTGGTTCATGGTACTGGTGCTGCTGTTGTAGTTGTTACTGTTGTTTTTATTGGGGCTGGCTGTGGTGTTGGGGGTGTTGTTGCCTGACATGGTGGTGGTGGTGGTGGTCTTGGATGTCTGGGGTGTGGTGGTGGTGGTGGTCTTGCCAGTGGTGGGGCTGGTGTCTGTCCGCCACACGTTGGTCTGTTGTGCGCCCACCCAGCCTCCCGTGGGTGTCTTTGCACCCCCAGGTGGAGGCCCCAGCAAGCCGGGGGACATGTTCTTCCAGGCAGCAGCACTGTTTGGTGATGGTGATGCCTTCACCTCCTTAATGGGTGTCTTGGGTGTTGACGCCTTCATCCCTGGCAGCAGGGAGGCAGCTGGGCCGGGCACGGGTCCCAGCAGCCCATCCTGAGGGGGGGGCGGTGGGGGGTCCTTGGCGGCTATCTTGAGGGCTGTCTTCTTATCCTCTTCCTCCTCTGGTGGGGGTGGGGGTGGAGGCTCCTTTGGTGGAGGTGGAGGAGCATCAGCTAATGAATCTGGTGGGGGCGGGCCAGGTGGTGGGCCGGGGGGCAGCGGAGCCATGCTTGGGCTTGGGGTTGGGATGCCCATGACTGGCATCATGCCATTCCCGCCCCCCCCATACATGCCATACATCCCATACATCTGTAGACACACAAACACACCGTCATAATCAACACACACACAGTAACGGAGTAAAAGAAGAATTATAATACATGGAGGAAGGATAGAAAATACAAAAGGGTGTGATGATACTGATAAAATCCAGGATAAAAGTGATCCATGTAGAGTCTGGTGCCACCAAGAGGCTGTTGGTTGGTTGAAGTGGTCTCATGAGTAACCAATCCACTGGATCAAAATTATAACACTGAATAAACACAGTCTGAAGATGACTCGGCTTCAAAACATTTTAAAGGATCAAGTACTAATCCATCTATAAAGAGGTAATGAAAGTTTGTTAACAAGGTGTGACTCCCTGCTGCAAGGAAGGAGTGTTGGTCTGGTGTCACTGTTAAGGCGCCGGCTGAAGGTCACACCCAAGTGTTGTGTGTCACCGCCCATCACACTCACACTCACCCCAGTCTGACCCCACATCCAGGGGTTGTGTCCCTGCTGCCACTGCTGCTGCTGCCCCTGCTGCTGCTGCTGCTGCTGCTGCTGCTGCCCCTGCTGTCCTTGATGTTGCTGCTGCTGTGGTGGCTGAGGCTGTTGGTGCTGTAGGGCTGCATACTGCTGTGCCTGCTGCTCCAGAAGACTCATGTGGCCCTGCTGAACACACAAACAAACACACACCTCAGTTAGCACATCAGGTACCACCACCCTCCACGGGCTGCACCACTCCCCTCCCCTCCCCTCCCCTCCATGATCAATAATGTTAAACAAGATAAACACTTTGGTGTAATTATCAGTAATAATCTCAAAATGAGTAATCAGTACACAGCTGCAAGTAAGAAAGTAAATTATGTTAGATCAAATCTCAAGGAATTTTGATCTCAAATCCCCAGAAGAAATGAAAAGACTCTATACAGCATTTGTGAAGCCACACCTATTCAATTCTGGTCACTGTATTACATCACAGACAAAAATTTTAAGTGTACAGAGACGAGCGACAAAACACATTCCTACATTGCATAATTTATTGTACAAAGAACAATTAAAACAGTTAGACATGTTCACACTCCACAAGTGAAGAATTAGGCGAGATAAGATTAAAAGTCTTCAAAATTCTGTTCAAATTTGATCAAATCAAATAACCATAACTTAACCTAACCTAACCACCTAACCTAACATAACTTCAAAGACGTTTAGCGAGGTAAATAATGGTGAGCCCCGCCTGAAACCTTCACAGATGTGTTGAGTACACTATGTAGACTATGTAGGGAAAGAGAGAACAAAAGAAAGGGCAGGAGGCCTTATTTTGCACTTTTACCGATCATTGTAATTATATTTTTTCTCATCATATCTTTATCTAGGAAATGAAAAGCCATCCGTATATTCCTTAGCATCATGAAAGTGTCACCAAATATTCTATTTATATGTTTCTCTGGTGATAAGTTGTCCTGTATTAACACTCCAAAATCTTTCTTCTTTTGTTATTGATGTAATATTTTCCCAAAACTTATACGTCCATGAGGGTTTCAATGCACTCTTTCCTATTTCCAATACATGACATAGTTTTGCATTAATTTCCATTCCCCATGTCTTGCTCCATTCTTAGGCCCATGTCCCCTTAACATAAGTACCCCTTAGTGTTACGTCCCTTAGGCCTCACATCCCCTTAACATAATTACATTCTGCCTCACATCCCTTAATAGTCTGCTTCGTCCCTGAACACCATTACCCTTCCTTCCCCTCGTCCCTGAACACCATTACCCTTCCTTCCCCTCGTCCCTGAACACCATTACCCTTCCTTCCCCTCGTCCCTGAACACAAGGCCGCGGTGTTGTGCCAAGTGACTAGCATCGTTAAATATCTCCTGACATGTCCTCTTTACACTAACTGAACATAGTATCACCACACACATGAGGTTACATTAAACAAAACAATGCATTCGTCTTGTCCGTGAAGTGCATTGTTGGAATTAAAATACAGCAGAAACAGTTAATGAGTTAGTTAACATACACCTGCGACTTATTTTACACCATAGCGGCGTAAAAATGCTTAGCGGGGACTGTCCTTATTAACAAGTTTACGGTGCCATTACAGCCTTGTATAGTGGCACTCACCCTGGCACTTCCTTCACACAGTACTAATAACCCTTAAACACACACCATACCTCACAACAACCAACAAAACACGTACAAAACACACACAAACACACATTTAATGGAGGCGAGAGCGGAACGTCGCACGGTAAGGCTTATCTATCCATCCCTTTTCCTCCCTTTCCTCCACCTCTCCTTCCCTTCCTCCACCTCCCTCCACTCCTCCACACCCTCCTGCCATTACCTGAGGTGGAGCACTAGTAGTCCATGTCTGGTTGGCCCACATAGTGCCTTAATTATTAGTTTAATGTCCTCTCCAGTGTGCTTCCTCTTCCTCCTCTTCCTTCCCTTGGACGCTGAGATGGAAGAACTTTTGACTATGTTAGAATTCGATCCCTTATCACTTACTAGTCTATGCGTATTTGTTTTCTAAGGACTGTATTGATATTTTTACTTCACTGCATTACGTATTTTTTGGTTTATTTATTAGGTTTTTTTTGTTTTATTATATATGGTTTTGATATGTATGTATATGTTTTTCCTTATTAGTCTATGCGTATTTGTTTTTTTTAAGGACTGTTTAGCTTATTAATGTTTTGATATATTTTCATTACGTTTTGGTTGATTTATAATGTTATTTTGTTTTATTATGTGTGGTCTTAGTAATGGTTTGAATAGTTAAGCTTTCCTTCCTTCCGAATTAATGGACTCGCTTACCTCCCTCACTTATTTATTTATTTCTACTAATTTACTCTGTTCTAGTCATTACATTTTGATTTATTTATAAGGTTTTCTTTTTTATATGTGGTCTTAGTAATGGTTTTTAATATTCCTTCCTTGCTTGTTGCCTTATAAAATTGATTAATGGACACACTGGCTTCCTTCCCTCCCTCATTTATCTATACTAATTTATAAGGTTATTTCTCCTTTTATATGGTCCTAGTAATGGTTTTAATATTCCTTCCTATCTTGCTTGTTTCCTTAATTATAAGATTGATTAATAGACTCGTTTGCCCCCTCCCCCCCTCCTCTCTCTTACTTGTTTCTACTAATTTACTGTTCTCGTCTTAACTGCGTTTTAATTTGACATTATATATGGCCTTGGCCTTAGTAATGGTATTAATATTATTTTCCTTCCTTCCTTGTGAGATTCATTGATTAGGGCCGTACTATTAAAACCTGGGCGGAAGTATGGCGAAGTTGGGGCGTACTTGGGACCGAGTGACGGATTCCTTACTTTTAAAACAGATCCGAACGTTCGCCTGGTAATCGAGCGTTGTGGTCCGCCACCGCTAAACATGATGATATTCCCGCTTGACTAGCGGAAAGTAGCAGGAAAAGCGGGGGAAATATGTTTGTTTACATCTGCAGAATGACAACAAGCATCAACCCTGTCTCCCTTAGGGCGAATCCTTTATCCACTGTGGATAAGGATATGTTCATTGATCTCGTCAGAGAACATAACTAGGTCATAAATGACAAAACAGTAAATCTGCATAACTATACTGCTCGGACGATATCAATATAAATATGAAATCGTACATAGTGTATGTATTCAACACATTTGTGAAGGCTTCAGGCGGTGTTAACCATTATCTAACTCGCAAAGCGTCTTTGATTTATGTTAAGTTATGTTAGGTTAGTTATGTTATGTTGGGTTATGATTAGGTCTAGTTAAGTGTTAAATTATGTTTTTAGATTTGGTTAGGTATGGTTTGGTTTGGTTATATAAGCTTTTTATATTTTATTACGCAAAAGTTAAGCATTTCACCCAAATTTTTTTTCGTATATGGCCTGTATTTACTTATAATGACGAGCACAGCCTGAAACCTTCACAGGTGTGTGGAGTGCACTCTGTATAGTATGTAGAACTTCATAGTTATATCGATATCGTCTGAGCAGTAGTAAAGAGTCAGTATAGTGTGGTTTACTTACAAACACAAACAAGTTTGCTTGCTTGTATATCGTAGGTCAGTTGTACTTTTGCTATCATCTCACTATCTTAATAAGGCAGTTACAAGCATTATAACAATAAATAGCATCAGAGACTGTTTTATACTACAATATTTTTTCTCTGAAGCTATTATTTCCTTACTGTTGGCATTAATACATGACCATATATCAAAAGAAAATGGCACAATTTAATAGAAATTAAGGACTACAATACATAGGATTGTTATATTAAAGTTTTTAAATAATTTCAGTAAGTTTTATTAAAAAAACAATACAAAAATGGGATACCATCAAATACAGACACAGGGGAAAAAAATAACACTGCTCAATTATGTCATGTTTCATTTCCTTCAGTAGTGTGAACATTTATGACAAAGAAATGAAGTGTCAATCACTTATTGAAGAAACTTAAATGAGTTCTTATCTCCAAAAAGAATCCAACTATCTGTACCTTAGATAGCACTAACTAACTGTAATTATCAGGTTTCAAGATGGGTTGTAGTGGTTTGGAAAGACTAGATTTAATATTCAACGGACTATGCTTTGATAGCCTGAACCTAAATGTAAATTCCTCCTCAGTCAGTCTGCTTCAGCTGCATCAAGCACATTTATATTCTCAAAGTCTAGCAGTGCATCCATAATCTGGAAAATATATGAAACATATTACAATCTAACATTCATGTAAAGGTAGATCTATATATCCGAACATCACATTTAATTTCGTGATGAAAAAATAATTTGCGGACAAAATGTTATAAAAGAAAAGTATCCAAAATTCATGGGATGTTACAATTTACAATAATACACTTTTTTTTCCTAACCAAACCTACCATAACTTTAAAGGTGAATTCCATGAAAATGTATGAGAAAGGCAACTGGAAAAGATAGTTTCAAGTAACATTTCTTTATTGGGCAATACTTTACTATCACAATAGGTATATCTGAAGAATAATGACTCCACCTCCTATCTTCTAATTTTTATATGCCTATTGCCAACAGGCTTGGAGACCCCTTGGGAAAGCGTGGTTTCAGGTTTGGTGAAGTAAACCTCACCTAACAAATTAATACATTATAATTATAACAAGAGTTATAACTCATTAAATTTGATCTGATTAAACCCCATAAATATAACTTTTTTGTGTGGCGGGAGCACACTGATAATAATAAACTTTTTTTCCTAACAAAACCTACCATAACTTTAGGGGTGAATTACATGAAAATCTATGAGAAAGGCAACTTGAAAAGATAGTTTCAAGTAACATTTCTTAATTGGGCAAAACTATAGTACCTATTCCACTAGGTAAATCTGAAGAACAAAGCCTCCACCTATCTTCTAATTCTCATTCCTATAGCCAACAAGCAACCTTCACAGATGTTCAGTATAGTAAAGTATCCTGTGTACTACAACGACAATTATTCTGATCTGTGTGGAGGCGGAATCATACGTTTCAGCAGAAATCATACACTAAATAAGATAGAAGTTAGTAAAACATTATAATTATAACAAAAGTTATAACTCAGTAAATTTCACCTGATTAACCCCAAAAATAAAACTTTTTTAGTGGGGCGGGAGCACACTGATATTACAGGCACGCATCACTATAATGACTATAAGGGTGGTAGGCCTCTATAGCTAATTTAAGCACGCCATTCCCAAAACATCCAATGAAAACCTAATATTATGCAAAATAGTTCCTAAACCAAAAATAATTGGGTGGAAAGTCAATATACACTCACCTTGGTAAGTCTTCTTCTTCCTCTTCTTGTGTCCGTCACTGTAAAACTTCGACCGTCTTTAAAAACAATATAAACACGACTTATTTTTCAATGGCAAGCTTGTAATGCTCATTGATAATATTACAATGTGTTTTCTACATCATAAGATGATTAAAAGTATTATACAAATTATAAACTAAACGAAAAAAATGTTTTCTTTCAGTGTTAGGGCGGTCTCTCCCGCACTCACCGATTCCAATACTATTCCAACCAGCCCCTTCGCCATGCGAAGGGCTAGTGGAGTTTAAAAGTAAGAAATTATGCTTCGCCCCGCTCGCCAGGCTTGCCTACCCTGGCGAAAGATTTTAATAGTAATGGACACACTTGCCTCACTCGCGCTCTCTCTCTCTCTCTCTCATTTGTACTAATTTACTTTGTTCTCGTCTTAGCTGCGTTGTACTTTTATATGCATTACAACACAGTATAGTTATATATAAGGGATAATACAGACGATGCTGGTTAAATATATATGTATATATAACTTTTTTTTTATGTATTAATATATAACATATGCAATATTTTTTTTAAGTCCGTAAACTCACATATATTGCTACAAGTGATTAACATGGATGCATTTTTTACTACATTACATTTTTTTTCTTCTCATTTCTCATTATCGCCAAGGAATAATATAAAAAAACTAGTATACGTACCAGCCTCTCTATCAACTCTATATATCCATTGCAAATCAAGTCTTACAGTCTTCCCACCTTTCACCTTTACAGTTCTAGGTAAACCTTTACTATCATGAAAATCAATAAATCAATATGGCAAGGCAGGGTTAGCCTCTCTCTCGCTCTCTCTCATACAATAATAAAAACCTTCACAACACAGATAAGTCAAATAATATGGTTTAGAACAAGACATGAGCCATATTCAACACTTTCCAAGACATGGAAATCATATATTGACCTTTCCTAGTACTTTTAAATCTAACTGAGCTATGTTTGACCCCCTGACCAGCCTAGGCACCTTACGAATATAACAATGAACACACTTAATACACAGTTATTATATGTCTTACGTGAACACAATATATAGAGAGCAAGTGTTTGGCTGCAATCTGAAATCACAATATTATCATCATCCATTCCCCTTGTTAATCATAAAACATTATTAACTTCGTATTAAGTATTGATTGATTAAAACTATGTTAATTTATGTACAAGTTCTCTCTCCATGGAATTCAACTTGTATACTTGCATTCATACCTAAACATATGGTCTGCAATTTTCCACTAAGACACGAATCCTTTCCACAAGTCCTGTCCTGTCTATCAGCGCAATGGTTAAGGGAATGAAGTTTGATATTCTGTTGCAATTAAGGCCTAAAATACTTTTGATGCAGGTGGGTGAGAGAGAGAGAGAGAGAGAGAGAGAGAGAGAGAGAGAGAGAGAGAGAGAGAGAGAGAGAGAGAGAGAGAGAGAGAGAGAGAGGAAAGAAAAAAAACAGCTACAATAGGATCAGCCAGACGATAGCCTCCTTACCCACAAGAAAAAGAGGATACAATGCTACTCTATTGACATTTTTGCAATTCTTTTTTTTTCTACAGATGACAGTTAGTGGGTAATGATAAGAAACCAAGCTTGTTGCATCTGTCATCTCGTTACGTGAACACCTGCCTTAAGGATATTGTGTTGACATCGAACATATACAACATACTTTCTTTCCCTTCTTCATGACACTGTAGCAAGAGATAATGAGAGCGTTGTGGATCTTTCTTCATGCTTAGGTTCGGTTTAGGTTAGGTTAGGTTAGGTTAGGTTTAGGTTAGGTTAGGGTTAGGTTAGGTTTAGGTTAAGTTAGGTTAGGTTAGTGTGTTCTGCCACCCACATCCACTCACAGATAATAGCAATCCCCATCCCCACCTTTTTTTCTATGTATTGATCTGTCTATTCTATTTTACTTTTGAGCACACACACACACACACACACACACACACACACACACACACACACACACACACCACAAACACATATACACATCACAATCATGTTTTGCAGCTGAACACGGTTTCCTGGAGAATCATCATTGTTATTTTGAAGCCAGACTTTGCAGGGAAACACGATGACCTACTTGCTGATGAGGAAGGAAGGAAGGAAGGAAGCTACAGGTAGAACCACCATCACCATTATTACGACAGATGACCAAACAATTACCAGACCAGAATTAATGTGGGATTACCTGATTTTGGTACTTAAAGAATTTTGTCTGTTGTATGGTGATGATAGTGTATGGTGGTGTGGGTGACATAGTAGTAGTAGTAGTGGTGGTGGTGGTGGTACATACACTAGCTATGCATGTCATCTGAGTGAGTGTGTGTGTGTGTGTGTGGTGTGTGTGTGTGTGTGTGTGTGTGTGTGTGTGTGTGTGTGTGTGTACATCTAACCTATACATGCAATGACTGTATACTAACTACCTATAGATTTTTTTTTCCTTGGAAGCAGAGAGAGAGAAGGGCAGGAGGAAAGGGAAAAGAGTATGGATAGGAAAGAGGAAAGGGAGAGAGGGAGGAAAGGGGGGTCTTGATGGGAGGTAGGAAGAGGACCACACAAGAGCACTGTATCACCACACACACCATACAACCCCATACACATCACCATAGGAAGAATACATGAAGCTGTTTGATTTGCCTCTTTATCAGAATCTTCGTACACACACAAACACGCATACTTCATCCCTTTACCATTCGTTATGCGTTTGGTTCAACACACGAACACATGAACACAAGAGAGCTGCAATCAACACCACCACACCACACTCCTTTACAACACTTTACACACTCTACAACACACTCTAGGGCAGCACACAGCTCAAGGGGGAATGGTAAGGCTTCCTGCAGTTAAGGTATGATACATTCCACACTGCATAATTTCTATGTAGCCTACGTAGCTTGTGACAGGAACTAAACACTCAATGATGTAGTATATAAGTAGTGTAAGGAATGTAAGGTTAAATCATAATGGTGCTACTTAATGGAAGCCTTCAGGTGTGTGTGTGTGTGTGTGTGTGTGTGTGTGTGTGTGTGTTTCTCAAGGTAACATTTCAACAAACAGCAGTGGCAGCGGTGAGTGTGTTTTGATTCTACCAGTGATCAGAAAAATATGAATGGCCATTTGATTGCAAGTCTTTACATTGAACATGGAAGGCAAGGAAGAGCGGATCAACCACACACACACACACACACACACACACACACACAAGCCACTTCAGCAGATCACTAAGTACTGCAATGTTTAAGTAGCAGATGAACACAGAAATATATAGTCTACATGTGACAAAATAAGACACTTTCAAGTTACACACCTACCATGTCACCTGTGTGTGTGTGTGTGTGTGTGTGGAGTCCTATCAAGTATCAAGCATCGCACACACAGACTTAACTAGGAATGCATTGGAAATTATGTATAAGGAAAGTCATCCAAACTTCATCTTGAAATTACTGAAGGAATGCTAAATAAGTAAATAACATACATTACGTCACCTAGGTTGTACAAAACTTAATATTAATGATATATATAAAAATGTCTTATATGTTACGGCTGATACAAACACACACACACCCACACACACACACACACGCACATACGCATACATACACCACCAAAACAAAACAAAACAAACCCACATCAACCAATCACGTCATGGAAACATTTATAATTGGTAAAAACAGGAATGTACGCAAGCCAATTGTGCACTAGTACTGAAAAGAGGAAATATAATATAATATAATCATCGTAATTCACCAAAACACAACAACAACACAATAATCATCATGGCAATACTAACTCTACTGATATAACACAATAATAAAAAAAGGCTGGAAAATAAAGAGTGGGAAAATTTATATTCAACACCTAAGAAAAAAATAAAATAAAATAAAATAAAATAAAATAAATAAATTTGCAGTATTTTTTTTTGGCATATATAACAAATGTAACAATAAGATTAATCAACAACCAGATCTAACAGAACACTATGGCAATTATTTATATGGCGTATAAGAAGGAAATAGAGAGATTATATAAGTAGTCCTATTATGGCAAGGAACAACTGATTCTGTAAAAGTACTGAAGGAAGGAAGGAAGGAAAGTTTGGTGCAGAGAGAGAGAAGGTAAACAAAGGAGAGAGGCAAGGAAGTAATGTTGGTCAGGAGGGAGAGTGTACAAGGCTCTCTCTCTCACTCTCTCTCTCATCCACTCACTCACTCACTCACACTCATCTATATTAAACTTCCTCATCCATCTCCATTTGATCCAGTGTACAAAAAAATGCCCCAACTCAACTCATCTCCTTTCATCCACTCCACACTCCACTCATCTGTAAATCATTATCTTTCGTCAAGGCATCTAAGTCCACCTAACGAGCCTATGATCATTAGAGTGGAGTTAATCATCTGTTCTGTTTTCCGTCTGTTAACTGTGTGGTATCATTTGTTAGTTAGTGTGTTGTTGTTGTTGTTGTTAGTACCTGTTGATATCCTGATGCAGTTATTGACAGGTAACCGCTAACAGACTCCAATCTTCCTTCTACTCATTCATCACCTACAAAATGGGTGATAATGAGAGGTAATGTTTTTTGTTT
>JAPQNM010000034.1:3748854-3761354 GCA_029783475.1 Metacarcinus magister
ACACTGAGACATTATGGAAGTGTGCATGAATTAGGACAAGCTGACACTCCCTACCAGGCTGACCCACTCCCAGGCTGACCCCCCCTCCAAGGCTGACTCCCCCTCAAAGCTGACACTCTCCCAAGCTGACACCCCCCCCCCTCCCAAGCTGACCTCAACCCAAGGCCAGCAGAAAGAAAGTGTTCAATTCAATGCCTGATGTGACCTTTCAATAGTTTTCCTGTCTTCTCTAAGTGTCATTTTCCTTAATGGTGGTGGTGGTGGTGGTGATGGGAAGTTAATATTGTGTTTCTATCTTTCTTTTCTCTTCTCTTCTATTCTTCTTTCTTTTATTATTTTCATTCTCTGTCGTATTAATGGTTTGAGTCAATTATTATGGTCATTTTTGTTGTCTCCTCCTCCCTAAGATTCAAGTTTTATGTATGTGGCAACTCTGTGTGTGTGTGTGTGTGTGTATATAAAAAACAACAACAACAACAACATTAATTATGCACATTAAATATCAACCCAATAAAGGTTTCATTAATAACAGTGTGAGGGAAATCAATAATAAATCAATAAAAATAAATAAATAAAAAAACTAGTTATATACAGTCAAACCTGCATTCAGTAACAGACTTGATATGTTAAATGGGCAATGCAATATTAATAAAGCCATATAGTACTAGTACATACATACATACATACATACATACACCTTCAATGACAACTAAAGTGCAAAGTGTAGCGTAAATAAAATAGCGTTAATAAAATAATATCAATAAAGTAAGTATACATATCTATCTATACCTTCAAAGTCAACTAAAGTGCAGAGTGTAGGTGTTCAGTGTCCTCCCCCCTTCACGCACGGCAAGGGTCTGTCTTATCTTACCCTTATCAATGCAGCATAAGGTGTCATTCCCACACTCCCCTTTACCTGAGCCCGCCAAGGTTAACTCAACACTGCTGCAGCTACACACACCATGAGGCAGGGCACTCCTAGGGGGGGGCGTCTCTCTCCCTCCCTCCTAGGACTCAATACTTTCAAGGGAGGATGGAAGGTGAAGGAGGATGAGGTTTTTAGTTGAAGGTTAGGTTAGGTTAGGTTACAGAATCGTCTTCAAAATATAGATTACCAAACCAGTCTATATTTTTTCTATTTTTTTTCCTATGTAAAGATTATCAAACCAGCTGACATCTTTTCAACTTTTTTTTCTTCTATTTATACAGAAGAAATGTTGGGTATTTTTATGAATAATTTAGTTTTAATCCCTGAAAAATGCCCGAAGAGAAGGATTTGCCATAAAATTTGAACATGAAGAAAGGTTTGCAAAAAATTTCCCCTGAAGAAAGGTTTGCTAATATGATCCTGCTAGTTTTGTACTGTAACTGTAACCTGTAACCTGTAACCATAGAAGCCTTAGGTGCCTCTCTCTCACACACTCACACACACACACACACACACACACACACACACACACAAAACCCAGAGATGTAGATGTTTTTTTATGCTATTGAAGAACCGATCAAAAAGCAATATAAAAAAAACCCATTGAATTACCGTTTCCCTAAATAAAATACAGTAATAAAATAAATAAATAAAATAATACTTAATGTAATGAAACTAGGAATATATACAACCTTACTCTTTCTTCTCAGTCATGACATAGTTACACTTTTGAAGCAACACAAAGACAGCCTTTTATTATTATTATTTTTTTTTAAAGCATAGGATAAAGATAAGAGATTCGTTTTATTACCTCTCTCTCTCTCTCTCTCTCTCTCTCTCTCTCTCCTCTCTCTCTCTCTCTCTCTCTCTCTCTCTATTATAATTAGGTGGGTTGCCTTTAACACAAACACGTAATTAACCTGATAATTAATTCCTTTCCATTCCATTACTTCATCACTTCAATAATTACTGGAACCTAAGGAGTGAAAATAAAAAATAAATAAATAAAAAGTCAAGTAAATAAAATAGAGTTAAAATTAATGACAACCTAAATGCTATGAAAACATGTATAATACTAATAATATAATAAGGATAATGATAATAATAATAAGTGTTAGAACAATGCCATGCTTAGAAATAAACAACAAATCACAATAAACTGAAACTGAAACTCAGGCATAAGTAATAAATATATATAAATAGTTTTCATCCCTCATTAAACTAAACGCAAACACATAATATTTCACTTTCCCACCTCCACAACCCCCCCCCCACCACCACCACCACCTCACCCACACACACTAAGCCAACACTACTACTACGACGTACACACACACGCACACTGCTTAGATTAAACACACACACACACACACACACACACTACGTACATAGTCTAAGATTGCTTAACTTTCATTGCTGCTGCTTATAATATACATTTTCTAAGGGTGTGTTTTGGTGCATAACATCATGTATACATAATAATAATAATAATAATAATAATAATAATAATAATAATAATAATAATAATAATAATAATGTTATATCTATATGCTTAATCGTTTTATACATTAATACTGTTGCAATTTTTTTACTACCTAACCTAACCTAACGTCGTATGAGACAGTTAGGAGAGTGTATGTGGCAGTTAGGAGACTGTATGTGGCAGTTAGGAGATTGTATGTGGCAGTTAGGAGAATGTATGTGGCAGTTAGGGAAATGGGTAATGATTCGTAAGACAACCCATTCAATATCTCGTTACCTTTATAATGCACTGCAAATTCAACCTCAGATACTTGTTCAGATCACACCAAACAGTTATGCCGCTGAATTACAGAACAAAATATACGATTTATTTATTTTTTTTTATTTAGGTTACGTTAGGTTTAGTTAGGTTTGGTTAGGTTAGGTTAGTTTTGGTTAGGTTAGGTTAGGAGATTGTATGTGGCAGTTGGGAGATTGTATGTGGCAGTTAGGAGATTGTATGTGGCAGTTGGGAGATTGTATGTGGCAGTTAGGAGATTGTATGTGGCAGTTAGGAGAATATGCAAGGTGGTTAGGTTAAGTATGTGGCAGTTAGGAGAATGTACGTAGCAGTTAGGAGAATAGCAAGGCAGTTAGTTAGGTTAAGCAAAAAATAAATAAATAGCAAAAGTAATATATACAAAACAATTAAATATATAAAATTATTCAACCTAACACAGCCATGACAACTAATTAAGAATAATGATAATTAGCAATAGACTTGAATTTCAGTCATAATTTTCTTTCCCTGTCCCTGTATAAGCTGACAAGGGCTTGAGGGGTAGGGGAAGGAAGGAAGGAAGGAAGGAAGGAAGGAAGGAAGGAAGGGAAGGGAGGAAGAAGGGGAAGAGAGGAAGGGAAGGGGAAGGAAGGAAGGGAAAGGGGGTAAGGAAGAAGGGAAAGGGGGAAGGGAAGGGAAGGGAAGGGATAGGGGAGGGAAGGGGAAGGAAGGGAAAGGGGAAGGAAGGAGAGGAAGGGGAAGAGAGGAAGGGAAGGGAAGGGGAGGGGAAGGAAGGGAAAGGGGGTAAGGAGGAAGGGAAAGGGGGTAAGGAGGAAGGGAAAGGGGGTAAGGGGAAGGAAGGAGGAGAAGGGGGTGGGGGGCGTCCTCAATGCAGGAAATTTAGAATACCCGACCTCAAAAAGATTCCACACACACACATACACACACACGTACACACACACACGTACACATACACACACACACACACACAGAGAGCAAGATAGATGAAACCACAGTTGGGTGGAATTTCCTGGCTGACGTGATAGATAGATAAATAAATAAAACAGCTACCAGATCTATAAATACACAAACCCACACTGTAAATATTGACTCAAAAACTTTCAATTCCTTTTTTTTCCACCCGTGAGAGTAAGCTTCATGTCCTACTAATCCACTTATTATTCCTTCTACCTGTGTTTTCCTCCCTCAGGTGTGGCTGTTACCTGTGTTTGTGGCTCAGGTGTGGTGGTGAGGCTGGGTGTGGAAGGGCAAGGTAGGGGAAGGGTGGAGTGTGCCCCTACAGGTGGAGGTAACGCACAACCTCCTCCTTCCAAGTCCAAAACGTCACTGCTACAAGGATAGATGTTATGATTATAGTGACAATTATAGAGGATTGAAGACGTTAGAATTATAGATGTTATGATTTATAGTATGAATTATAGTTGTTGTTGTGATTATAGTTCAGTTAGAATGATATAAGTTATGATTATAGATGCAATTATATAAGTTGTTATGATTATAGTTAAAGACAATTTATTAAGGTATAGTTGTAGAAGTAGAATATGTGATGACGCACCTGTGTGGAGACTAATTAATTACCTGTATTTATTATCTCTACTACGTGCATGATAATTGGTGATACGTACACGTGTCTTTATATCAGTGTGTGTGTGTGTGTGTGTGTGTGTGCGTGTGTGTGGTGTATACTCATTGACCTCATGCAACACACACACTTAATTCTTATTCACAAACTCATATAAAACAAATAAAAATGTAAATATAACAGTTAGAAATAATGTATAAAACGTAGAATAATTAAAAGAGTTAGAGAACAACCTTATATAAATTAAGAAACGCCGTATTTAGGATCTCCCGTTAAAAAGGCGGAAATTAGCAACACACTAATAATCATACTAATACATTTAATGGAGGATAATCATAGCTATTAACATTACTCTACATCCACTTTCAGTTCAACGTGATGCATGATTATAATTTAGTGCCAAGTTGTAGTACATATATAATCACACCAATATAAACAAAACATTACAGATCTTTCAAAACAAAATAAAGAAATTAAACAGAATGCGGTTACGCTACTAATATGTAAAATTATGCTATACTTTTCTATACAAACTTAAATGCACAGACACACACACTTGCAGACATAGCCATTTTGTCAGTATTTATATAGGCTAATAGATGACAGGAGATACTGATACAACTATTGGGAACGGGACAGCCCTAAAGAGGAAGGTAAATGTACGCATAATTATGAAAAGTGTCAGATTAGAGTTATATAGTGTGAAGATTATTGCGATGAGTCTGTGGAAAGGAAGTCAATGTTTTAACACGTAAAGCATGAGGTATTTCTTACACACACACACACACACACACGCACACATACATACACACGCACACACACATACCCCTGACTGAATGGTACAGAGAGAGAGAGAGAGAGAGAGAGAGAGAGAGAGAGAGAGAGAGAGAGAGAGAGAGAGAGAGAGAGAGAGAAGTCGACCTGCATTTTAGATAAGATTTACAATGGCGATGCAAATATTTTTTAAAGTTCCTCTGAAATTTATAAACTTTCTTGTTTAACCTTCTTGCTTTTCTACTGTAAATATCTACGTCTCTCTCTCTCTCTCTCTCTCTCTCTCTCTCTCTCTCTCTCTCTCTCTCTCTCGTGTGTGTGTGCGTGTGTGTGTGTGCGTGTGTGTGTGGTTGTTGCTTACACCGAGGTCTCATTGCTTCTTGTTGTTGTTGTCGTTGTTGTTGTCGTGAGTGGCACACCTTGGCACGCCACCAGCCAGCTGCCTCAGGTTTTAATGGTCCGGTCAAGGTGCCATAATTAAGGTCATCATCTTACGTGACTTCACTCGTCTCAAGGTCAATGTCCACGGTGGCGTGTTTGCCTTAAGGTCACATACTCTAAATTTGTAGGTAAGGTCAGGCTTTTTTTTTTGCATAATAATAATAATAATAATAAAAAATCACCAAATCCAGTCATTCCAAGTGTATATGCAATCACCTACGCATTACCACTGTGCACACCTCCGTCTCCTCGTTTCCCATGCGCCTCCCGCCCCCACCAGAACAAGGACACCATGCAACGCCCTCTATAGGACATCCTGGTTAGCCTAGTTCACCTTCCCGCGGCTTTCCCAGCTAAGTTCATCCTCATCACTCTATTTACACTTCCTATCTTAACGTTCACTGAGGATATAGTGTTTTACTTTTTATTTTAGTGTAAGGTTGCATTATTTTCGACATTTTTTCTTGGTTGTGTTAGTAAACTGCATTCAAGATATCATTATTAGTCTTTTTGAGTTTACTGCAGGACTATAGTGACTCTCTGTTCATCTCTATTAGCTGTTTGTCTATGCCAGGTGATTCTAACTAAACTTTTTATTTTATCTCTCCGTCTAGTTTTACCACTGACCGTTATGACCAAGGGAGGTGAGATTTGTGGTTTTTTTTTGCCTCTATATACCTAATTATAGTGAGAGAGAGAGAGAGAGAGAGAGAGAGAGAGAGAGAGAGAGAGAGAGAGAGAGAGAGAGAGAGAGAGGCCAACATCTTCACTCACTCTTCCTCAATGTCATTCTCAAAATGTCCTTCCTCAAATATTCCAATGCTTTTCTTTCGACATCCTCTCTCTCTCTCTCTCTCTCTCTCTCTCTCTCTCTCTCTCTCTCTCTCTCTCTCTCTCTCTCTCTCTCTCATCCTCCTTCACCTCTTCCTCTTCATTGTTCCATCCAGTTCATCTTTCCTTTCGTATTTTAACATATATTCTTGCAGAGTAAAAATAAAATATAAACAGATACAACTTAACTTAACTTAATTTTACTTCACTAATCACGTCGTTAGAGAGAGGAAGGAAATATTTGACTTTTTTTTATCATATATATATTTTTTTTTAACTTAAACACAAACTTGACCACCAAAAAAAAATTCCTCTAACAAGATTTACGATAAGATTCTAATACACACACACACACACTTCTATAACACTTAACAGTACTTCCCTCTTCCCTTACGTCCTTCTTGTACTGTAAAATCATGCCTTCCAACAGTCAACTTAACCTAACATTACCTTTCACTTAACTGTATCTACTTTTTCTTACTTTACCTGTCCACTATTTCCTCTTCAACATGGATTTCACAACTTTCCATCCACTCATTCACTCACCCACCTCTCTCATCCACCCATCTATTCACTCGTCTATCAGTAATAATTATAATATAGTTCTTGTGGTATTTATAGTTTATAGTTTATTTCCATTTTCTATGTTGTGATTCTATAGTATTTATTAGCTATTTACGTACTCTATTTTCCTTCGTTTTCCTTTATTATTATTATCTTTTATTATCTTTTATTCTATCATTATTTATTTATTTTTTTTATTATTATTATCGTTGGACATTTTTATTTATTTATTTTTTTTAAAGTTCGCGGTTTTTTTTTCTCGTCTTCTCATTTCCGGATTATTTATTTTAACCTCAGACTAAAATAAATAAATAAAATAAAATAAATAAATAAATAAAATATAATAAAAATAAAAATAAAACAAAAAGGTCACATGAATGCAACTAAGGTCAGGTCACGGAAGAAATTTTTTGTATTATTGTTAGGTCATTCCAGCGTGTCAGTAAGGAAGGTCAAGGTAGGAAGGAGGTGTTCAAGGTCAACAGGTGTAGGTCAGAGGGAGTGGGAGGAGGAGGAGGAGGAGGAGGAGGAGGAGGAGGAGGAGGAGGAGGAGGGAGAAGAGTTGATGCGTGGGAGGAAAAATGAGGAATGGAGAAAGGGTGATAAATAGGGTGGAGAGAGAGAGAGAGAGAGAGAGAGAGAGAGAGAGAGAGAGAGAGAGAGAGAGAGAGAGAGAGAGAGAGAGAGAGAGAGAGAGAGAAGACCTGCTCACCTCGCTCCTACTGTCTCTTTCACATTCTTTTTTTTTTTTCAATTTAATTATTTTTAACGGTAAGTCTTGCCTTTCGTGAGGAGGACTGTCAAGGCCCTACACACACACACACACACACACACACACACACACACACACACACACACACTAAAGATGTATTGTCTCCCTCGCCTACACACCTTTGTAAGCCTAGGGTGGAGATACACACATTATTATTATTATTATTATTATTATTATTATTATTATTATTTGTAGTAGTAGTAATATTGTCTTGTCTGCCACGTGAACACAAAGGAAGAACAAACATCAGCAGACCTGTTGGCCCTTACGAGGCGTCTGTCTGAGGAGGAGGAGGAGGAGGAGGAGGAGGAAGAGGAGGTTAAGGATGACATAGGAGGAGTTAATGCTAAGGTCACCTGGAAGACGGGACAGGTAAGGCAAGGTAAGGTAAGGACAGGTAGGTGACGCAAGGCTAAGGTGTGTGTGTGTGTGTGTGTGTGTGTGTGTGTGTGTGTGTGTGAGAGAGAGAGAGAGACATACATGCATCATCATCAGCATTATCATCAACAACAACAACGATAATAATAATAATAATAATAATAATAATAATAATAATAACTGATAAATACGCAATAAAATATAGAGAAAGAAAGAAAAAAATGAAGGAGAGGAGGAGGAGGAGGAAGAGGAGGAGGAGAAGGAGAAGGAAGAGGAAGAGAAGAAAGAGGAGGAAGAGGAGGAGGAGGAAATAGCCACAAGAAGCAGAGAAACAAGAAAACAGCAAAAAAAAACAAAAAACAATATGAGGAAGAACGCCACACGTGAGAGAGAGAGAGAGAGAGAGAGAGAGAGAGAGAGAGAGAGAGAGAGAGAGAGAGAGAGAGAGAGAGTACATATAGGAGACGAAGGCAACTCTCGCGTTCACTCCCTTGTTGAACTCCCTCCCTCCTCCATCTCTTCCTCCTCCTCCTCCTACTCCTCCTCCATTGTTACTCCTGCGCTGATATCCTACTCCCTCTCCTTCACCCACTCCTTCGGGTTCCTACGCCATGTTGGGAACCGTGGTGAGTGTCAGAACTAAACAACAACAACAACAATAACAACTACAACTACAACTACAACTATTACTACTACTACTACTACTACTACTACCACCATCGCTACTTGAATGTTTATTGTGGATTTACGTGCAGTGGATAGAAGGAATTGTGGTGGTGATTGTGGTGGTGGTTGTGGTGGTGATTGTGGTGGTGGTGGTGGTGATCGTTAAAAATCGTTAAAAAGGCAGGAACAATTGTGATAGTTTGGATAGTGATAATAGTAGTGATGATGATGATGATAATGATGGTGATAACTGGTGTGGTGTGGTGATGACTAGTGTGGTGTAGTGTGGTGTGGTGTGGTGAGACAATATATTATGAGTACAAATATTTCGTTAGACACCACTTTTTCTTTTTTTTTCTTCCCACACACACCATAATATTACAAGTCAATAATTTCTGATAATAAAAAAAACCGAATAAATAAATAAATAAATAAATAAATAACAGTACTACAAGACCACTATTTATCACATTTAACCTCAACATCATCTCTCACATCAGCATCAGTAGCCTGCATCTCATCACACATCCCGTTTTCTTTGCGTCAAATAGAGTTACTTTCAAAATACCTCGCACTCTTGTCTCCTATATAAACAGTGTATCATGTTCTTGGGAGTAAATGTTTAATAGTATCATAGGTTCAACTGCAACATACACGACAGTTAGGTTAGGTTAGGTTAGGTTAGGTTGGGTTAGGTTAGGTTAGGTGCCTCGTAAGTGCATTTAGGTCTTGTTTCTAAGGTGCTTCTTGCGTAGGCTGTGTTGAAGTTACTGGTGTGTGTGTGTGTGTGTGTGTGTGTGTGTGTGTGTGTGTGTGTGTGTGTGTGTGTGTGTGTGTGTGTGTGGTAGTGTTGGGGGGTGTTGGGGTATTGAGTGTCCTCGTGGTGGTGGTGGTGGTGTTCCCCTCCTTGGGTATCCAGGCACGTGTTGGTGTGTTGTGGGTGGTGACAGCCTCGAACAGCTCAAGGTGACGCTCTCCCCTCCTCCCCACACCTCTTTCATGGAGGCTGAGGATGACTGGCGTGAGTGTTATTAATGCTGCACTCAGGAAGGTCTCGTAGTGCTTTTAGACCAACTATTATGCTGCACTCAGAACGATGTAGTAATGGTACAAAGAAGTACAAAGGAAGAACAGACAGCAACACTCCTACTGGACCTAACGATGCTGTCCGTGTGGCTACATTACTACTATAATATCTACTTCATAGAGACAAAAGGACAGCAAAGTGGAAGGCTCCTCCCCACCCACCCCGCCCTACAGACAAAGCTGGCCGGAAGAGGAAGTGATACCATGTAGTATAGACAAACTATCATGGAATTTGTATAGTAAAGTGAGAAAACAGGAGTAATCTGCAGCTATTACTACCAAATGATGATGGTGTTGCAATGGCCACTATAATGATGGTGGTGTTGCAATGGCCACTATAATGATGATGGTGTTGCAATGGCCCTGGCTTGAGTGAGTGTTATGGGCCAGGCTTGAGGTGGTTCCGTTACAAACACGTAAAAGTTCTCCTTGAAGCGGTCACCTGCCCTGCCCTGCCCTACCCTATCCTGCCCTGCCCTGCCCTGCCCTGCCCTGCCCTACCCTGCCCTGCCCTGCCCTGCCCTGCCCTGCCCTGCCCTGCCCTATCCTGCCCTGCCCTGCCCTATCCTGCCCTGCCCTGCCCTATCCTGCCCTGCCCTGCCCTGCCCTGTCCTGCCCTGCCCTGCCCTGCCCTGCCCTACCCTACCCTGCCCTGCCCTGCCCTGCCCTGCCCTGTCCTGCCCTGCCCTGCCCTGCCCTGCCCTGCCTTGCCCTGCCCTACCCTGCCCTGCCGCCCTCTACTACCCTTCTCCACGATTAACGGGGATACATTACACGATGATGATGATGATGATGATGATGATGATGATGATGGTAGTGGTGGTGATGGTGATGAGACTGAGGTTCTTGTGGTGGCGACGAAAGTGTTTATGGTGATGATGGTGATGATAATGATGATGATGACAGATGGTGGTGATGACAGGTGGTGATGGTGGTGGTGGTGGTGGTGGTGGTGTCCTACGTATACGGAAATATCAGAAGAAAAAAAAACGAGAAAAAAAAAAAAAATTGTTACTATATATATATACTCACTCTAACTTTCCCTCACTAACACACACACACACACACACACACACACACACACACAGTCATTAATCCGTGTAATCCTTCCTTCCCCAGGTGTGGATTTGCTGCCTGGCGGTGGTGGCGGCGCAGAGGGGAAGAAGTAATTTCCATCCATCTCAGGTAAGTTTCCCGGGCAGGTAAGCGGAAGGGAAGGGAAGGAGGGAGGGGCGGGAGGTAAGGTGAGGGAGGGGGGGTAGGTGAGGTGAGGGAGGTGGGGTAGGTGAGGTAAGGTGAGGGAGGGGGGGTAGGTGAGGTAAGGTGAGGGAGGAGGGGTAGGTGAGGTAAGGTGAGGGAGGAGGGAGGTAAGGTGAGGGAGGGAGAGAGGGGAGGGGGAGTAAGGTAGGTGGGAGGTAATGAGGAGGAAAAAAAGAGTGAATTTGAGAGGAAAAGTGAGAGGGGGAGGAAAGAGAGGGAAGGGAAGAAAGGAATAGGGAAGTAAAGTGGAGGAAAGAGAGAATTGGAGAGGAAAAGTGAGAGAAACAACAGAAGGGAGGAAAGAGAAGGGAGAGAAAACATTAATAAAAACAAGGAATTGGAGGAAAGAAAGAAAGGGAGGGAGAAGGAAGGTGGTTAAGGAATGGGAGGGAAATATGAAGGGGGGGAGGGGGTAGGAAATAGATAAACGGGTTATGGGGGAGAGGAGGGATGGGGGGGGGGCACGTGTGGGGGGAAAGGGGGGGGGCGTCGTGCCCTACCCCTTCACCCAGCCATTAAAAGTCAAGGGGTCAGGGTCGCTATACTTCTTGAGAGAGAGAGAGAGAGAGAGAGAGAGAGAGAGAGAGAGAGAGAGAGAGAGAGAGAGAGAGAGAGAGAGAGAGAGAGAGAGAAAGGTCACGAACAGGTAAATTTAGTTATTCTCAGGTGACATGATTTGCAGCAACTAGGTGAAGGGCGTGGGCACACACACACACACACACACACACACACACACACACACACACACACACACCTTCATAGATCAAGATGCTGGGTGATCCTGTCTCTCAAGGTCATTCACAAGAGGAGAGAGAGAGAGAGAGAGAGAGAGAGAGAGAGAGAGAGAGAGAGAGAGAGAGAGAGAGAGAGAGAGAGAGAGAGAGAGAGAGAGAATTAAGTCTATATATTACAATTGTATCCTCTATTCACAGGTTCTGACAGGTCATGGAGGCGGTCAGGTGCTCACCACTACACCTGTCCCCATCTTGAAGGACTCACGCAGGTAACAAAGAAAGAAAGAAAGAAAGAAAGAAAGAAAAAACTGAAATAGCTAATCTAACGTAACCAAACCTAATCTTACCTAACCAAACCTAACGTAACCTAACCTAACGTAACCTAACCTAACCAAACCTAATCTTACCTAACCAAACGTAACCTAACCTAATCTTACCTAACCAAACCTAACGTAACCTAACCTAACCTAACCAAACCTAATCTTACCTAACCAAACCTAACCTAACCTAACTTAACCAAGCCACACCAAAAGGTAGGCGGTGGGCATACCAGCTTAGAGTCCCGAGTTCGATCCCCCAACAGGGTATCCACTCTTATATGGAATAACCGCCGAGTGGCCAAAGATCACCCACATGCTGCCATAACACTATCCTCAACGGGACTGGCACCATAAACCTACCAATAAGAAACGAGGTGTCACTTTAAAAACCTAACCTGCGCT